>JAPPVO010007638.1:0-26416 GCA_030407325.1 Camellia japonica | reverse complement strand
TAGAAATTTATATTATTTTTGTATTTGACTTTTGAAAAGGAATTAATGTTTTGGAACAATGAAAAATGGAATAAGGGACTAATATTTTGAGACGGAGGTAATGATCTTTTGGGAGGAATTTAACTTTTTTAATAGTATAATTATTATATTTTAAAAATAAATTTTCAAAATTAACCTTTGATAGTATATTTTTTTTTTGAAATATAAATTGTCATAAGTATGCTTTTTGTGTTATTAATGAATTTAAAAGAATGATAAAATACTAAATTCATATTATTTTAACAATCGCGATTGGTAGCTAGAGATTTTTGACTTGAAATTGGCTCGAAAAAGTGAGAGAGAATGAGGAGGAGGAGGGAGAGGCTGGAGGAGGGGCGGAGGAGGAGGAGGGACTGGAGGGGGCCAACATATCGGGGTGGAGGCGGAGGCGGGGGGCGGAGGCGAAGGAGGGGCGGGGGGCGGGGGCTGCGAGGCAGAGGCTGCGACGACAATCGGCGGATGCGGGGCTGCGACGATCGGGCAGAGGCAACGGCGGAGGGCTGCGACGGACGACCTGCCTCCTCTCTCTCTCTCCCTCTCCTTCTCCCTCTCCCTCTGTTTCAGACCAGCATGACGAAGAAGAAGAAGAAGAAGAAGAAGAAGAAGAAGAAGAAGAAAAAAAAAAAAAAAAAAGACAGCCCAAAACGACGTCGTTTTGGACTGTCGAGCAAAAATCGAGCCACGAATTTCGTGCTACTAGTCATTTTTGTTATTTTAATTCTTGATTTTTGAAAAACGACTAATATTTTGGAATAATAAAAAATAAAATAAGGGACTAATATTTTGAAACGAAATAAGTATATTCACTATATATTTTATTTCAATTATTTGAATTATTCATTTTGTAAAATTTTCAATAAATTTCACTTATAATTAGATTGGTCTTTTCATTTTATCTAGTTTTTGTAATAAAATAAAATAAAAATTACGATTATTAAATTAACTTAATTGTGACCTACTATAATGAAAATTGTACTTTTGAAACTTGGAGTAAATACAAGTACTTCATAATTTTATCATAATTATATTAAATTTTTTATTTTTATTTTTTAAATGAGGCTAAATAAATCAAAACTAATGCAAACAAAGTGAAGACATAAGTACAAATAAGAACAATATATATTTCAATACAAAAAAATATCTTAAGTAACAAATTGTTAATGAAAATTGAATTTAAGTAACAGAGTCTAATGGTCTAACGGTACATTTTAGTTCATCACAAACTATAATGGGGCTATGCGATTATTTCTAAATGAGAATGGAATAATCTACACATGGACCAAATAACCAGGCGTAAAGTGAAATTTGTCCCATATATTTTTTATGGTTAACAAAAAATTAATTTAGATGAAAATGATTTTTTTTCAAAATGTAAAAAAATATTTTTTGGACTAAAATTATAACAATGCCACCACACTACCATCGCTGCCATTACCTCCACCAACACACCGCCACCATCACCGCTACAACCACTATCATTGCCATTACTGCCGCTACCATCATCACCCCCACCGACCTACCACCACCACCACCACCACCATTGCCTCATTCGCCACCACTATATCACTTCCACCTTACCACTTCTACCTTTGTTCTATCATCACCACTCTACCACCACTAATATAATTATTATATATTAATGTAATCAAACATAAAAAAATAGTAACATTTTTTACGCAAATTATTTTTTAAACTTTTTTTTTATAAAAAATATTTTTTTATATAAAAATATTTGAGTAATTTATAAATACATTCCTTTAGATTTGTTTAAAATACGAATTACCCCTATAGTTTAAAAAATTATAAATACTCCCTTATCTAAAATTTTTTATTTAATAGAACTAATTAAAAAATAAAGTTTTTAACAGTTCTCATATATAATAAAATTATCTTAATTAAATTGAAATAAATTTTTAATATCATTAAAAATTATTAATTAATTTGATAATTTATTAATAATAAAAAGTCAATTATTATCAAATTTAAAATTTTATAGGGTCAAATATAATTTTCAAAGTTACAAAAAATAATTAGAAAAATTAGTAAAACATCTATCTCTAACTTTGTGTAGTAGGAGAGGCCCAAGAATTTTTTTTTATTACCTAAGGTCCCTCGATAAAAATTTTCTGTGATTATATCAGAGAAATTTCAAATTTTTTGTGAAAATTGAAATTTCTCTGTAAAAATTAAAATTTCTTTGAAAATGTAGAAAGACCCTAACTATATAAAAATATTATATATCGTTTATATTATAAAATTTTAAAATCAGAAATTTAAAAAAAAAAATCTCTAAAATAATTCGTATTTTAGGTAAATTGTAAAAAATATATTTATAATTTACCCAAAATATTTACTGCAGGAACAAACGGAACAGTGGCACTATTTGTTATAGTTTTTGGGTGATTATAGTTTATTTTGATTTGGGAATATGTATCAGCCTGTTTGGTGCAACTTTTGTTTATAACTTATTAGGCATAAATAATTTAAATAAGTTAAAAAAAACTAAGTGGTTGTTTGGCATGTGTTAAAATAACACATTATTCTATTTAAATCACATCACTTCTTTACTACATCATTTCAAACTTAATTTATATTTCATATTTTTTCATAAAAAATTAAAATGTATACTAATCTAATATTTTTCAAACAACTCCTAATTATTTAAAAATTAGAATAGGAGTGTTTTTAAATTATATTTTTCAAATAACAACTTTTAACTTAGGCCTATTTTGGGAAGATGGTTATAATCAATTTTTTGGTGAAAAGTTGCTTATAAGCAGTTTATAAACAGCTTTTTTGTGAGAGAGGAAGTGGATTATAACCCACTTCCCAAAATAGGCCTTAAAAATAGAAAAAATGTTTGGTGGCTTGAATTTGTGTGACTCGAATGGCTCGAATGTGTCAAAACGACGTCGTTTACACTTAAAACGACATCATTTTAAATATTTCGAACCATTCGAATCATAAATTTTCGGACTACCTAACATTGTTGTTAAAAAAAAAACTCCAGTATTGGGTTGGAGTGAAATATTATTACAGGTGATTGATTGGGCATGGGGTCAACTCAAACTCAACACCCCGTGTTATAAAGTTGTGAGATGCGAAGCGTATCAGTAATTCAGTACCCATAATTGCCGTGTGCCGTGAAGGGAATGAATGAATTAGATTCCGACTGCGACGTGGAACCTGGCATTTGCAGTAGTACCTGTACTACCTACTACTACCTACCCCCTCCTCATTTACTTTCCAAAACGACCACGTCTCTTACCCTCCTCTTTACAGCTTCTTTATTGTACTGATCCTTGAATTAGGTGGACAATGAACATGGCCAGCCCTGAGTGGTGAGGCGACCAAGTCGCCTTGGCACCTTCAATTTTCAATAAATTTTAAAATTTTTAATTAGAAAAATATATTATGTTATGCTATTTTATAATTATTTTAATATATTTATTTTTATATTATCGTATGATATTATTTTGATTTATGTTCAATTGATGTTTAATATAAAATTTTTTACTTTTAAATAAAAATATCTTATCAAGTGTATGACGAGATTAAGGGTATGTTTGGAGAATTATGAGTTAAGTTTTAAAAAGAGAAAATTTGTTTGATTATGAGTTTTGAAAATAGTTTTGAGTTATTGAATTTTGAAAAAAAAAAAAAGTTTTGAAAAGAGTTTTGAGTTGTATTTTAAATTTTGAGTTATGAATTGTATTTTAAAATTTTTTGAATTTATTTTTTAAAAAAATATTTACAAATGTCTAAGAAAATTTTTATTTTTATTTTAAATATATAAATTTATTTTAAATATTTTTTAATTTAAATATTTTATTTTATTTTTTAAATATTTTATTTTATTTAGTATTTTAAACTAAAAACAAAACTTCACACTTAAATCATAATCAACCACATAACTCAAAACTCATTTCAAACACATAAATCAATACTCAATTCAAAAATTCTTTACAAAATTCATAATCAAACTTTTTAAAATTGTATTAAAAAAATTCAATTTTTTTAATTTTTTAAAAAAATATTTTTTATTATATATTTTTTGAAAAATGTTATTTTATTTTATTTTATTTTTTTGAAAATATATATTTTTTAAGTTTTTTTAAGTATTGGCCAAATAATTTGTTATGATTAGATTTACATGGTGATTCAAATTTTTTTAAATTTTTTTAAAAAAACATAACTATTTAAAAAAAGTAAAAAATAAAAATAAAAAATTTTATGAAAAATATTTAAAATAAAAAAATATTTTTTAAAATTTTTAAAAATAAAACTCAAATATTTGAAAAAAAACACAACGCATAATTGTATAAAATATAGTGTATATTAAAAAAATACAACTCAAAACTATTTTCAAAACTCGTAATCAAACAAATTTTTTTTTTTTCAAAACTCAACCAAAAACTCATAACTTAAAACACAATTGCACACTCAAATCATGATTCTAAAAATAATTTTAAAAAGAAAATTTAAAAAAAATGAATTTTTTTTAGAAAAAAAGTTTTGAATTGAGTTTTGAGTCGTATGTTTGGTTATGAATTTTAAAAAGGGTTTTGAATTTTTTTATTTATTTTTGATTAGAATCACAATTCTAATCAAAAACCAAATGCAACCTAAAATTTTTCCCGTAAGTAAATTTTATAAAATTTATTTTCACTAAATGAAATTATTCATAAAGTGTTTGATTTCAACTCAATTGCATTTTTCTAATTAAAAAATTATACCTTATACCTTATTACTGTATACCTATTTTTTACTAGATTGACTAAAAAATAGGTAACAAAAAATAAATATCTTAAATAAAAAAAATATTAGTATTAAATTATTATTTTATATACTTTTTTATTCAATTAGATATGTCATGGCATCCCTTAGTTGTAAACATTAAAATATATAACTAATAATTCATATTATTGAGTCGTGTCATATTTGAATTTATGTCGAAAAATAGTCAACCCTAACTTGTTAATTGTTTGAGTTGTGTTGAAAATTCACATCCTTACCCCAAATTAATTTTAGCTCTTATAGCATTAGTAAGTTAAAAAATAAAGATTCGATTTAACTAATTGAATTTCAACTATTTTATATATATATATATATATATTGTTATCTAAATTATGTTAAATCGTAAAGTAATAGAAATAAAATTTTATCCTTGCCGTTTTATCCAAACTAATTTTAGCTCTTATAACATTGGTAAGTTAAAAAATAAAAATTTAATTCAATTAATTGAACTTCAATTATTATATATATATTGTTATCTAAATTATGTTAAATTGTAAAGTAATAATTTTTTTTTTTTTTTTTATGATAATATATAAATGGTTGAATTTAAAAAATTTACCTTAAACCCTAATAATTCAAGATCGGCCTTGACTATGAAACACCCTTTTTAGGGGACAATGATTACCGTTCAAAGATGGAAGGCTTCACCATCGGGATGGTAGTAACGTGGATAATGTACCTATTTTTTAGGTCAAGTTTGGCTAAATTAAAAAAGTATATTTATTTCATCTTTTATCTTTTTGGGTCACATCAATCAACATCTCTTCTTTATTTTTTTTACACATAATACAAGAAAAGTCAAAAAATATACTTATTTAGTCTTCCCAAACTTAACCTTAATATGGAAGAGTAGGATTCAACACTTGGCGGGTGCATTTTACAGAGCTGACACTATATTCCTATCGCTAGACTCTACCTTTTGTTGTAGGTTGTGGGTGATAGGTTTAGTTAAATCTGGCCATTTACCTCCTACCCCAGAGCTAGGGTCATGGATGCTGTGATGTTTCCAAGGAGCTTCATCTTTTTCTTGTTCAAAAAAAAAAAAAAAAAAAAGTTTGGCTCTCTTAAATTCATAATTTTATTTGAGAAATTTTGAGAGGCTTGTTGAACTTAATATGAATTTTATTTTGATAATTTAAATTATTTATTTTGTAAGATATTTTGTATATATTACTTATAAAAAATTGGTACAATTCGATAATAGTAAAAATATTATTTTATCGTATTTCTCTCTAAAATAATTAATTATAAAATAAATAATTCGAATCATCAAAATATGACCTATGTTGGGTTCCACCACAAGTCCCTCAAATTCTTTTAAGTTGATATATAAACAGAAGAAAAATCTAACACCAAGCGGTTCCACATGAGAGGTGGTATTGAAATTCAATATTATGATATTAGAAGTGAAAATACTATTTTGCTCTGCACTTTATAAAAGTAATAAAGTCACTCTCTATATAACAAGAACTTTTACCTAATTGTACAAATTTAAAGGAAAATTACAATTGATATGCCCTAATTACTAAGCCCAGCTACTCTCTCAAGTTAGATGAACAGTTTGAGAGAATAAAAACCCCTACTAAAATGAAACTAGACACATATACTTCTAGAATGGTCTTTTTGTAGTAATTTAACAGTTCAGCTCCGCTACATAGCTCGAATCCTCATTGACTCGAGTGGCCCGAATTTTTTTTTTCCACTCAAATTTTGTTGTTGTGCTCTCTCTTTCTCTATCTCTCTCTCTCATCACTGTCTTTTTTCTTCATCTTCTTCCTCTGTTCTCTCTCTTTCTTTCTCATCACTGTCTTCAATCTTCTTCATCTTCTCTCCCTCTCATCACATACATATATACATACATACATACATACATACTCAAAAAAAAAATCAAATATATGTAAACTAAGTTGAAAATTCTCCAAAATTAAGCATAAAAAATCTCAAACCAAACCCTATCCACAAATCCATCAGATGATGCAACCTTGCGCTCAATTTGCACCATCTGCCCAATCTTCTCCTCTACCGTCATTCTTTTCATTAGGTCATTGATTCTAACATTCAATGGCTATTTTGGGTCTTTGTATTTTATATACTCTGCTTTTTCTGTAATGCCAACCCATAAGCTTAATAACACCACCACAAACCCAATCATGATGGGTATTGAAAATCTCCCAATTTTGGTGTCTCAAATCAACTATCTCTTTGCATTCAAATATGAAAAATCATAGCATAACCACAAGGTGTAAGTTCAAATCACAGAGAAAGAGTAACTAACCACGAAATAAGGCAAGGTAATGATAGGGGTGAGTAGCGGATATACCGATCCGCCAAAACCGATTGAACCGAACCGAACCGAACCGATCTGCTGCATTTTGAACGGAAACGTGATGACAAGCGGACGGTTGCGGATTGATTTTCTCCAATCCGCCAATCTGGCAGACGGATGGCGGATTTAAGATTCTTTTGGCTGCAACGGAACCGTCAAACCGCCAAATTGCGAGCACCTCTAGTAATTTATAAGACTTTGTGTTTTTAGTTTGTTTAAATATTATGTTTGTATTTTCAATTAAAAAAGAGTTTAAATATTCTGTTGAAAAAAAGTTTTCAACTTGAATATCTTTTTTGAATTGAAAAAAATAAACGTATTATTTATCTATATTTTTTGATTTTTAAATCTATTTTTAAAAATAATAAATAGAAAATATGATATATGCTGGTTGGTTTTTGTTTTCAAAACAGATATAGATGTAATAATATAGAGACATACAATCTCTACTATTGCTTTGTTCATGGTTTTGGTGGTTTGAATTGTTTTTATATTTTAAGAACCACAGTTTGTAATACTTTATGTGGATGAGGCATGCAGTGATTGTGATATTCTAAAGTTTCAAACTTTTTTACTTTGGATGAGGCATGCAGTGATTATAATATTTTTTTAAGTCATTGACTGTAATACTTTTTTTTTTTTTTTTGAGGAAGTACATAAGTTGAATTATGTTGAAAATTTATAAAATTTTAAATCGCCAAACTGATTCGCATTCATCCGCCAATCCGCTCAATCCACATCTGCCGGATTGACGGACGGATGCGGATTGATTTTCTCTAATCCGCCAATCTAGCGGACGAATGACGGATTGGAGGTTCCATGGCCGCAACCAACCTGCGTCCACCCCTAGGCAATGATGTTTCGAATAACAAGCCATTGAAGTCCATATCCGAAGAGACCCATTGAAGTCCAAATCTCCTTCTTCTCCTTCTTTTCTCCTTTTCTTCTTTTTCTTCTTCTGTTTGTTTCAGAGAGAAAATAGAGGGGAAAAGAGAAAAAAAGGAAGAAAAAAAAAAAAACTACCCAAAACGACGTCGTTTTGAACAGTCGAGCCATTTAGGCCAAAGGCATTTCGAGTTATGAAACATTTCTCTTAATAGTTTAAATTATGTTTAAATTTCAAGCAAAACTACCTCCTTTTTGAGTATGTGATTTTAATGTTATTTTCATTCAAATTTAAACTCAAGCCATTGAATTATGTAATTTGTTAACTTTTTTTTTTTGGGTGAAAAAAGCACACAATAAAATTATTGTAGAAAAAAAAAACCGTGACAAAAAAATCATTTTCTTGCACTTTGAGCCACTGAGTGTCCATGGGCCCTAAATGGGTTGCAGGGCAATGTTCCTTGGTCGGACACAAGCCTAAAAGTCACTCTGTTTTTTCAAAAGTTATTTATAAATTTTAATCCCCCTTTTTTTGTTTTTAGTAGTTTTTTTTTAAGGGGCATTTTTTTCATAAATTCCTTTTTACTTAATTATATTTCATTTAATTCATATTATTTTTTTATATTCCAATAAGTCATATGGGTGGCAGAGTTATAAAAATATTCCTAAAAATATTCATATTTATAGTGTGAATGTTCCGTAATGTGAATGTTCGCACTGTCAACGTGAATGCTCACACTATTAATATGAATGTTCACACTATAAATGTGAATATTCACACGTCAATATGAATATTCAAATTGTAAAATATCACATTACCAAATTGCTAACCTTTCAAAAAATATTTGTAAAGGTAGAAATATTCATAAAATACCTTAAATATGAGAATTAATATTTGGTAAATCAAATGTTCAAATAATAAGACTTATTGGAATATAAGAATATCTTATAGACTAATTGAGATACAAACACTTGAAATAAGATTTTCTAATAAATCTCTCTTTTTTTAATATTGTAATTATTTTTTTTAACATTCATTTAATCTATATAAACTAAAAAAATATAAAATTTGTGAACATATGATTACGAAAATTCATTAAATACAAAAAATACAAAAATTTATTATAATTTAATACTTTTTTTTGTATTTATTGAATTCTTTTAAAATTTCTTCACAAATATTTTATTTTTTAAGTACATTGAAATTATTACCTAGCCAAAAAAAAAAGTACATTAAATTATGTGCATCTCAAAAAAAAAAAAAAAACTGAATAAATATAAAAAAAAATAAAATAAACATGAAAAATAGAAAATTCATAAATTATTTACAACCTATTTACAAATAAGGTAAACATATTGTGCCAAAATAATTTACAACAGGTTTTGCTAAAAAATTTACAACCTGTTCAATGAATTTTTTGAAGTTTTAGGACAACCTGTTTATCATAAAAATATTGTTGAATTTTTTTAGCACATGTTTACAAAATAAGAATTCACAACCTGTATACCATATTTTTTTATTTTTGAATTATAATTGACTGTTTTACCATTCTCATAGTAGATTATAAAATGTAGTTTGTTAAAGAGCTGAACAAATCAAGTGACGAAGCCCAGCAATTGGGCTTTTTGTTGTCAAATAGTTGGGTTTTTTTGGGGGCCTTTTTATTATAGAAATCCAGCTTTTAGATTTATAAGCAGTGTCCAACTGGCCGACAATGACTATTTCCTAAATTATTGTCATTTGTTTTTTTTGGCAGAGGCCAATGGACTTGGACTTATCATATATATATATATATATTATTAAAGGTTTTTTCCATACTAGGGTGGCACATTATAAGAGTTTTTTTTTTTTATTTATTTTTAAGAGAGCCACATTCGCATATATTTTCTTAATTATATAGAGTTGTACACAAACTCAAACCTAATTTAAATTATACTAACTTTACCTATTGTATATTATTTCTTTTCCATATATTTTCCATCTTAAATTCAGATAATCTACAAACTCAATATTAATTTTGCGTTCCATATTTTTCTTCTTAATTCTTTCAAGGATATTAGAAATTTTTTTTTCAATGCTCAGTTGTCCTTTTTTTTTTCCATGCATTATTTTATACTCAATATCAATTTTATATTATTTTATATTATGAATTTGTCATTTAAATTTTATAGTGATTCTATACTTCATTTGCTACATTATTTTATATAATCACAATTCACAGAAAGAAAAACCTGCACAGCAATGATGCTCTCGAGAACCTCTAAAATTTAGATTATTACTTGAGTTACTTTTTCAATTGTTGAACAGTAACATCATATTACAAATGATTAATCTATTCACACACTGAGATGTATCTATCATTTGAATGTTTTCATTATTTTTCTTTTTGGGTTTAGATGTTGTTATGTAATTTTTTCTTGATTAGTCGTTGTTGAATTTCTTTCACATAGTTGATATTTTAAGTTAATTAAGAGTATTTATTTTACAATATTATAATTTAATATATATATATATATATATCATATAAAATCATTATATGATAATCTAACTACAACATATTTATATTTAATTTTTTAAATTTTATATAATTTATATTTCTTCATATTTTTATTTTTCAAATGAATATAAAAGAAAATTAAATAGTTAGAATTACTTTTAATTTTGTGTTACTAATTCTTCTTTTAATTTAACTATTATTTTTAATATCAAAATGAGTATTTATTTTACTTTTCTATAATTTAATATATATCATATAAAATTATTATATGATAATTACACTTTTATAATACGATAGAACTAAAATTATCAAAATATATAAATAATTTAACTAAAATTAATATAGATAAGTATTCAAATAACAAATTTATAGAATGATAGTATCAATATTATCAAAATAAATAATTAAAATCATACTTTAATTTTAATTTAAAATTAAAATTATTCTTTTATAAAACACATTGTACTATCAATTTTTTTTTTAGAAAAAAAATAGCATGTGCATTGTACTAATCAACTACTAATTTTTCAAAAAATTATACTTCAAAAAATTGTAGTTCGACTGTCAATTATCAATTGATCACTATAAAAATATTTTAAAATAATACAATTTAACTTGTTATACTTCTCAGATCATATTTCAATACACACTAACACAAATGAATTAAAAATAAATCAAACCTCTTAAGGAAAAAGAAAATTCAAATTGTTCTAATCAGTTATAATTTTAATAAATTTCTCAGTAATCTTATTATCAAAATGAGGGGCAAATATGTATAAATTTCTCAGAAATGTTTGGGACCCCCACACCTCCAAAGTAATCCTGACCTTCTATATATGTGTGAGGTCTACATCATGAGTGGTCCAAATTTATGCGGATTTTGTGGGAGTCTTGTGAGGATGGGGGTCTCAATCACCACTCTATTTGAGTTGGCCATTCGTTATGACGTGCTAAAATTATAAATTGATTTCTTATATAAACAAGTTAAATTTAAAATTTTATTTTAGAACTCGTAAATTTTTTGAGCTTGATTGATTAAATTTATTAATATTCAAAAGTTACTCGATCAAAGTTTAGAAGCTCAAAAAATTATAATACCATATCAATATAAGTTTTAAAATTTTATTCAGTCATTTGTAAATTTAAAATGAAGATTTGTTTAGGATGTTAATCATGAAATAACGATCCGTTCGTTTCCATGAACAAACGATGTTTTCATAAATTTTTTTTTCCATAAAAAATGTATTTCTACATTTAATTGCAACATTGAAATTAATGTGTTAGGCAACGTTTGTTTGGCGGATTAAGTTGAATAAGATTATAAATATGCTGTGATTGAGTAAGGAGATAGTAATATGGTAGTATTAATTTAGAGATATAAGATAAAATATGTTTATTTGAAGAGTAGTGTGGTGAAATTACCTAAAAGCCCTTATTATATAAAAAGAGATTTTATTATGTTTGATAAATAGATAACAAAATAGACATTTTGCTTCAATCCAAAGGGATTGGATTAGCAATCCCATCCCCTCCATAAAAATGCTAATCCTACTCGCAAGTAGGATTGGTAGTCCTATTGGACTCATAATCCCTTAGCATGTATAACCAAACATAGGTTTGGTGAGACTCACGGGATTATTAATCCAAACCAACCATTTAAGAGACCAAATAAACATGTCATTCTTATATTAGTGGTGGTGGTAGGATGGTAGAGGTGATAGTGACAGTGGTGGTATTTAATTTATTTTTTATTTTTTAAAAATGAAAAATATTTTTCGTTCAAATAAGATTGTTTTCATTGACTAAGAAAATATCTTTCGTCAATTTTTGTCTTCTGTTACATCAAAAGTGAATAAATTTGAAATTGTTTTTACCGAAACAATCGGAGGGAGGATGAAGTCCAGCACCGGCGAGTATAGATGGCTTTGACCCATTTTCTGGTAATTTTTTAATTGGGTTTTAACCCAACCAATTAATTTATCTTATAAAAATAATTCAGATTTCTATTTCTGTTTATATATGAAAATACTTTTTCAAATGGAAGTCAACAAATAGTTTATATATGTAACATTTTGAGACTATCAACTTTGCTGCATGCATTAAAAGTGGAATGGCATATGCGATATTGAGTTTTAAAAATCTCTTTTCTGAAAAGAAAAAAAAATTTAAAATTTAGTTTCGAGAAAAAACTAAAATATTTATTACTTTTATATGTTTCTCTCTCTCTCTCTCTCTCTCTCTCTCTCTCTCTCTCTCTCTCTTTATAGAAATAATTTTTTTGAAAATTTGTAAAAATATTTTTTAGTATTTGTTTTCAGAAGTGATTGGTAGCTCGAATCTGCCGTCCCCGAATCCCCCCGAAATCAAAACGACGTTGTTTCGTCGTTTTGATTATTATTATTATTTTTTTTTTTTTTTATTTTTTTTCAGAAGAAGAAGAAGAAAATCAGAAGAAGGAAGAAGAAGAAGAGAAGGAAGAAGGAGGAGGAAGAAGAAGAACTGGAAGGGGCCAACAAAATTGGGCTGGAGGCGGGAGGTGGGGGGGGCGGAGGCAGAGGCGGGGGCTGCGAGGCAAAGGCGGAGGCGACGGCGAGCAACGGCGGGCGGAGCTCCTCCTCTTCTCCTCTCTTCTCTCTCTCTCTCTCTCTCTTCTAAATTTCGGACTATTGGGGAGCCCGGGGGGGGGAGGGGATTTTGGGGGAAAACACATTTTTCATTTGTTTTTATCAAACTACTTTCTAATTTTTCACATTAAAATTTTAGAAAACAAATTTTAAAATTAAACCAATCAGAACTTTCTTGACCCAATTATTAAGCCCATTTTTGCTCCCCAAATCCAAGTCTGATCCAACTCATGTTCCTGCCACAAAATGGAAAATTCTAATCTTATTTCATTTTATTTTATTTTACTCTATTCAGGGAAACTTGCATTTCTATTGGTCAGAGCATATGATTCGATGGGAAATCCTAAGTTTGAATTTGAAGGGATGGACTAATGGTGAAATGTTGTATTCTCCGCTCCCTTTGAAGATATTCGAGGTTTTATCTGATAATTATATGATATATGTGAAATGATTGATTATATATATTTGAAGATTAATTAGGCGAAACCCTAAACAATTTTATGGTACATATGCCTTTAGTTCAATAATTATATGATATATGTAAAATGAAAAGATTACATATATTTGAAAATTAGTTGGGCGAAGCCCCAACACGCTAGTGAGCAAAATAATAACAATAATAATAATAATAAATCTTACATTTCTTATTGATTTCTTGCTAACGCATTAATAAGTTCTCTCAACTCAATAAAAATTTCTCTAAAAAAAAAAAGAAGGGTAATTGCACCAAGATCCCCTCAATTATCTGCGAATATTGCTTTAACTTACTCATTTATGAACATATTCATATTGACCCCTCAACTATAAAAATCGTAAAAATATACATCTTTTGAAGGTGGTTTAGAGGGGAGTAAAACTAATACGTTTTTATGGGTCAAAATGTAAATGTTCATAGATAAGCAAGATAAGTTGATATTCACAAAAATTGAGGAGGTTCTAGTGTAAATTACTCATTTAAAAAAAAAAAAGAGTATAACTTGTGTGATATTTTCCTTTGGTAATATTACAGGTGTTCATAGTTGATTTAGTTTGATTTAGCACTAAATTTAGAACCAACTCAATTATAATCGCTTCTAAATTTTTGAATCCAGAACCAAGCCAATTATACACTAGAACCAACCCAACCCAACCTAACCTAATATAACGGTTCCACTATATTAAAAATAAGTGAATCAATCAATAATAAATTATTAAAATAAACAAGTGTTTAACATTTAAACATAACACAAATAAAGAGTAAATTATTTTTTTAATGCAAGCCAATACAAATGAAATCCAACTAAAGTTTAAACATAACTAATACAAATTAAATCTATTAACACAACCAACACAAATTAAATCAACTATACGAAATCTAACTCAATCTTCTAGTACTTCTTTCGTTCACCTAATAATTCTTGTATGCAAGAAATTATTAAGAGTAATTAAATCCATTGTAATAGATCAATTAAATGATAACATGTCAATACAAATAAAATTTTAAAAAATATACATAAGTAGGTTCGTTGCTTGGATTGGTTTGGTTGCCTAAACCCAGAACCAACCCAATCTTATTAATTTAATAATTTGAAGACTCAAGATCAAATCAATGCACTCAAAAATTAACTCAACCCAACCCATAGAGATCGGATTGGTTGGATTAGGTAATTTGAATACCCCTGTAATATTGCTTCTGTCTGCACGTATATGTAAACTGGTAATTGTCTAGAATTATTTTTGGGTGGGTAAAAATTATTATGAATTGCTTTTATATGAAAGCTTCTGTGTGATAACATCTTTTCTTAGCTGGGCCAGGCAATTACAAGTTAGCCTCAATAACAGTGTGATGACATTGGACAAAGCCAATAGAATAGTGCGTACAAACAAAGTTTACAAATATACATATTTTAATAGATAATTCTCAAGTGTGCAAGTGAATATTATTATCATATATACTTCACAAATATATGTAAATTATCTTATAAAATTATACAAAATTCATAAATATACCTAAGTTAATTTATAAAAATTTGAAAAATCACAACTTATGTACATTCATAAGAAACTACGCGATTTTGTGAGATAACTTATATATATTTATAAAAATTTACATAAATATATATGTATGTAACTTGCATATCTAAACACTTCCCTAAATGTATGTGCTCCATGCAATCAACTATTTAAAAAATAAGACCATTGTGTGAGTCTCTCAACAAAATTAGTCATGCTTTAGTTGGACATGCTACAAAAAATAGGAAGTTTTTTGAAAACTTTCTCCAAAACAATATGTTAGCAATTTTCGTTCCTGAAAACAAAAAAAAAAAATGAAAACGATTCTAAACATGTCCTAGGATTCTGCTGACATGATTGTTTTGCAAAAGATTACCTAATAAAACTCAGTTTTGCTAGACCCATTAAAATCGATTATAGAGTCAAATACAAAATACATATGAATAAATAACATTTTATAGAGTTTGTAAGTAGGATAAACTTTTGAAAAATCTTATCCGCATCAATTTCTATATTTGTAGACTTAATTAAATTTCGGTCATCAATTTATGTCCTTCAACGACTGGGGGCTGCTATTTGGCATTGGGATGAGGATAAGGTTGAAGGGGGACCATTTCAGTCACAGTGATGAGCTTTGGTTCTCATCATCTCATGTGTTCTCTGCCTTGTGTTTGTATGTATGTGACTTGTGACTTGGCCATATTTGGTTTTCTTTGTGGATGCATTACCTGTATGTGTGCAGAGGAGAGAGAGAGAGAGAGAGAGAAGGGGGGTGAGTGAGTGAGAGGGGCAAAGAGAGATGAGGGTTATTAACTTATTTTCCAAGAAAAACAGCATCAATATGTCAAATGATGTGGGAGTGAGCTAGGGTGCACAAACATCAGGGCTGTGTCGGTTTCAGGTTAAGCCAAGATTACAGAGTAAGAGTATGTGTGTCATTTCAAACTCGGCCTAGCCCGATATTGGGCCTAACCTATGCATCCCAAATCCAATTCTAAAAGAATGTTTAAATCTCAAACCCGCCCACTTAATCCTATATATATGAACTATTAATTTATTTATTTTTGTGTTGTAAGGCTATTAAATTATTTAAATCCTTTTAATAAATATTTAAATTTAAAATATTAATAAAATTTAATTATAAAATAAATATAATCTTTCAAGAAGTGCATTAGTTTAAGTTATAAAAAAAGTGTGTATATATATTTCTTTATCTTTTATTATTTTTTAAATTTATTTTGTAACTAAATAATAAAAAAATTAATATTAATGTTTCTAAATGAGCTAGCCAGGCTTAACTGGGCTAAAACTATTTATCCCAAACTCAATCCAAATATTAAATGAGCTTAACAAATTTGTCAGCATAGCCATACGGACTAATGTTTTTTTCAAACCCTAAAACTATTGAACTAGGCAGGAGGGTTGGGCGGGTCATCAGACCGATGGCCACTCGTAGTGAGCATGTCCTAGTATCATTTTCAAAAAAATTCTTTCTGTTTCTCATATTTTCGGATGTAAAATATTGCGAGGTTTGGAAACATCCATTGTTTTTATTTTTGAACAAAATTAGTTTTTGAGAATTTAGGAAATAATTTTAAATTATTTCCTACGAAAGGGATATTTCAAAGAAATCGGTTTACCAAAAAAAAAAAGTTGAAAGACAATGACTTCTCTTCAATTGAGTATCTGATTAGAGACATGTTGTTGAGTTTGATGAGTCCGTCTTTTTTTCTTTTCTTTTTTTGTGCATGGAAGCTCTATTAAGCATGCTTAACAAAATGAATGATTTAACAAGTTAAGATAAGTCCTAAAAAGCGTCCACTAATCTCAACAAATCTTCTCCAATTAGATTCCCAATTGGACCTAATCCATTTTCTTTTATAAATTAGTTGTTGGATATATCTCTTTAGTGGAGTTGGGACCAATTAGTTTATTAAAAATATTTAATTTGCTATGGTGTGGGTTATAATATATTTTATATATTATATATGACTTTTGGAGGTCTCATGGGTATTTAAAATTCTATTTAGTGGCAATTAGGATTTTGATAAAAAAACTTAAAAATCAACAATATTTTTATTTGGTATTGTTTTTTCGAAAGGGTGTGGCAGCAGATATAGTGTTTTGGTGTAATAGTCCAATTTGTGGGTTTATTGGGATGGCGCTGTGTGTATTCACTTTGGTGGCTAAGATTGGTCCAAGCTTCTTGATTTATTGCTATTGCTTCAGTTTCAATGCTCTGTTTGCTTTAGTTTTGGAGGATTGTTTCTGTCATTTTTGTTTATTTATTTGGTGAGATCTTTTTTTTTTTTTTTGTTTATTTGTGATTATTTGAAATTCACTTAAGAGTGGTTTGTAAGATCATTCGTGTCTCGTTTGTAATTGTTTGAAAACTTTTGATTGATAGTGGAATCGGATTTCGATCTCATGGACGTACCTCACATTGAAGGAACCACGTAAAAATTCTTGTGTCGTCGTTGATTTAATTTTTCTGCATTAGTTTTTATTTTAATTGATTCATTTACTTGTAAGAAATCATCTATTTTTCCTAACAACTAGTATCAGAGCTTACGGTTTATTTGGGTTTATTTATTTGTGTAAATCAATGGATGTGAATGCGGGTCGTATGTCTAGTTTCAATGGAAGCAATTGGGTAACTTGAAAAGCTAAAATGAATGACGTATTTTTTTGTAAAGATTTGTATGGGTTTATTGAGGGTGATAGTGGTAAACTTAAGGGTTTAAAAGATGATGAATGGAAGAGGCTTAATCAAAAAGTCGTTGTGTTATCCGTCAATGGATTGATGATAGTGTGTTTCATCATGTTGCTACTGAAATTTTGGCATATAATTTATGAAAAAAATTAAGTCTTTATGACAGAATAAAGTTTTTCTATTTTGTAAGTTGGTTGATTTAAAATACAAAGATGACAGCCCAATTCTGGAACATTTGAATGAAATAAAGAGTATTGTTGACCAACTTACGTCTAGGAAAATTATTTTTGATGATGAATTGCAGGCTTTGATGTTACTTAGTTCTTTGCTTGAAAGTTGGGAGACTTTGGTTGTAATGGTTAGTAACTCGGCGCTCGATGGAGTTGTCGTAATGAGTCAAGTCATTAGTAGCTTGTTGAACGAGAAAACTAGAAGAAAATCAGCGAGTTATTCTCATTCGGAGGCTTCTGTTGTGAGAGGCCGAAGAAAAACAAGGGAGATGAGTAAGATTCCTCATGGTCGTAATCAAAGCAGTGACAAATCGAGAGATGGTTCTTTTTCAAATAAAGACATTGAGTGTCATTATTACCATGAGAAATAGCACATGAAGCGGGAATGTCAAAAACTCAAGAATAAGGAGAAAATGAGTGACAAAAGTGTGGATAAGAAGCAAGAAGACACAATGGCGGTTACTACTGATGGTGATCTCATGGTTGTTTGTGAAGATGATTATGTCAATTTTGTGGGTCAAGAGAGCAATTGGGTGATTGATTTTGGTGCTTCCTTTCATGTGACTTATTGAGTTGATTTCTTCATTTCCTACAGCAAAGGAGATTATGGTTGTGTTCGAATGGGTAATGAAGGTTCATCCAAGATTGTTGGTATGGGTGATATTTGCTTGGAAACAAATTTGGATTACAAGTTGTTGCTTAAAGATGTGAGGCATATTCCCGACATTTGCTTCAATTTGATCTTCTACTAGGAAGCGAGACGATGAAGGTTACAAAAATAAATTTGGTGATGGAAAATGGAAGCTCACAAAAGGTTTTTTGGTAGTGGCTATGTGCAAGAAGACTCGTACACTTTATTCGATGTAAGGAAAAATTTGCAAAGGTGTTGTCAATGCACTTGAGGATGATGTTTCTACTGAATTGTGACATAAGCGACTTGGGTACATGAGTGAAAAGAGATTGCAAGTTTTGTTCAAGAAAGAGTTTCTACCTGGTTTGAAATGTACACATCTTAAAACTTGTGTTCATTGTTTGACAGGTAACCAATATAGAGTGTCTTTTCATAAAAAGTTACTTCTAAAAAAGAAAATTTTTTGGAGTTAGTACATTCGGATGTGTGTGGTCCTTTGAAAGTTAGAATACATAGCAGTGCACTTTATTTTGTTACTTCCATTGATGATTATTCAATGAAAGTTTGGACTTTTGCACTAAAAACTAAAGATCAAATTCTAGATGTATTTAAACTTTTTCAGGCCATGGTTGAAAGAGAAATGGGGCAGAAATTGAAGTGCATCTGAACAGATAATGGTGGTGAATACATTAGGTCATTTGATGAGTATTGTCGCAGCCAAGGTATTCGGCATCAAAGGATAATTAATAAGACTCTTCAACAAAATAGTGTTGCCGAGAGGAAGAATCACACTATTGTGGAAAGAACAAGGTGTTTGTTTTTACATGCTAAATTACCAAGATCCTTTTGGAGTAAGGCAATGAGGACAGCGGTTGACGTAATCAATTTGTTTCCTTCCTATCCTTTGAATGGTGATGGTCCTGAAAGAGTTTGGACTGGCAAAGATATGTCCTATGAGCACTTGAGAGTGTTTGGTTGCCGAGCCTTTGTTCACATTCCAAAGGATGATAGGTCCAAGCTTGATGGCAAGTCAAGACAATGCATTTTTCTTGGCTATGGGCATAATGAGTTTGGTTATAGATTGTGGGATCCGATCGACAATAAAGTTATTCAAAGCCATGATGTTGTGTTTTTTGAAGGCTTAACAATTGAAGACTTTGGCAAAGGTGATCAACCGGAGTAAAAAACTAGTGATCTTATTGACATTGATCCATCTCCTTCGTCTTCGGTGGATGATAAAAATAGGAAAGATGTGCAGCCACCTATTGAAGATGAGGAGGATGATGCTAATCCTACTGAAGTTGAGCTCGAAATTGAGGAAGAGTATCCAACTCAAGAACCGCCATTACAACTTGAGTTAAGAAAATCTACAAGGGACCGTTAACCTTTGAAAAAGTATCCTCCCAATGAATTTGTGTTGATGTCTGATCAAGGGAAGCCTGAGAGCTACCAAGAAGCAATTGAGCATGCAAAGAAAGGTGATTGGAAAAAGGCCATGGAAGAGGAAATGAATTCTTTACTTGAAAACCACACTTATGATTTAATGAAGTTTCCTAAGGGGAGTAAAATTCTAAAAAATAAGTGGGTCTTCAAATTGAAGAATGATGGCAAGAATCTAAGGTATAAGGCACGCCTTGTTGTGAAAGGCTTTGGGCAAAAGAAAGGTGTTGACTTTGATGAAATTTTTTTGTTGGTTGTAAAGATGTCTTCTATTCGGGTTGTACTTGGCATGACCGCAAGTATGAACCTTGAAATTGAGCAACTTGATGTGAAGACCGCATTTATTCATGGTGATCTTGAAGAAGAAATTTACATGGAGCAACCGGAGAGTTTTGTGGAAAAAATGAAAAAGAAATTTGTTTGCAAATTGAAAAAAAGTTTGTATGGTCTCAAGCAAGCATTGCGGCAATGATATAAAAAAAATTGACTCTTTCACGATGAATAATGATTTTTCTAAAACTACTTCGGACAATTGTGTGTTTATGAAAAAAATTTCAGATGGCAAATTTATTATTCTTTTGCTTTGTGTTGATTACATGTTAATTGTGGGTCAAGATTTTACCATGATTAACAAGTTGAAGTTAGAGTTGAGTAAGTCTTTTACTATGAAAGATTTGGGATCAACAAAGCAAATTTTTGGTATGAAGATTGTTCATGATCGAATGAAGGGATTGATTTGGTTGTCTTAAGAAAACTACATTGAGAAAGTTCGTGAGAGGTTCAACATGGATAAAGCAAAGCCGGTTGGTTGTCCACTTGCCGGTCACTTCAAGTTTTGTTCGAATCAATGCCCTACAAGTGAGAAAGACAAGGAAGAGATACTGAAAATTCCTTATGCTTCAGCTGTTAGTTCTTTGATGTACGCCATGGTTTGTACAAGGCCAAATATTGCTCACATTGTTGGTGTGGTGAGTTAGTTTTTCTCTAATCTGGGTAAAGAACATTGGACAGTGGTTAAATGGATTCTAAGGTATTTTTGAGGGACTTCGAATGTGTGTTTGCGTTTTAGGAATAGTAAGTCGATACTTGATGGATTCATGGATTCCGACATGGCCGGTGATGTTGATTCTAGGAAATCTACTTTGGGATATTTGATGACATTTGTAGGGGGAGCTGTGGCATGGTAATCTAAATTACAAAAATGTGTTACTCTCTCAACTACCGAAGCTAAATTTGTCGCCATTACTAAAGCTTGCAAGAAAGAATTATGATTGAAGAAATTTTTGTAAGAGTTGGGTTTGAAGCAAGAAATGTATGTGCTTTATTGTGATAGTCAAAGTGCTATTTACTTGAGTAAAAATTCTACTTTTTATTTGTAACAACCCTCGTACTGATTACCGATAAACCACTGAATTATATACTGATTACTGCTAAATTGAACCGATAATGACTGATGATCGAATTAACTGAAGTACTGAATAAACTGATTGAAATCGGAACTGAAATTGAATAAGTTTAATTATTGAATTGCATATTGCATCTGTTTGATTGATTGAGTATCTGTTTGAATTCATATGTTTAAACTGCTAATTGAAGGCCTTTTCGGCGGCCGAATTAGGAACCGTTTGGAGTTTTGGGATCAGTAGAATATTTGTGATTTAATGGTATACTTATCTAAAATGTGCTTAGGTATGATTAAACTAGATTAAATAAAGCCAATTTAAGAGTTTGCCTAAATTACAACTTTGCCACCCTTAGTGGGCCATTTAGAATATTATTTTGAGCCTTATTGCATGTTGATCAAACAATTCATCAGCCACACTCCCTTGTTTTTGCCGACCTTAGAGAGAGAGAGTAAGAGGAATAGAGTAATTCTTCTCATTTTGCTTGGCATTGCTTGGAAATTGAAGGATTGGAAGCATAGATTGCATACTTGAGCTTGTATTCTCCTAATTGAAGACTTGAGGTAGAGATTGTACCTTCTTGTTCATGCATTCAAGTCATAGGTAGCATGGTTCATGGAAGGTTAGAGATTAAAGGCATGAATTAGTTTAATTTGTGGGATTGAAGCCCATTTCATGCATGCATGCTAGTATTGATGCATTTTGAGTTGATTTCATGGCATATTGTTAACATGCAAGCTCATATTCATGTATAAGTCCATGTTTTCATCTTGTTTTGAAAGGAATGAGCTCATTTGAGCAAGCTTTGAAGCTTTAAATGGATTTAAGGTCATGCATGTCATGTTTGAATGTTGTTCATGCATGTTCTTGAAAAATTGGTTTGGAAATGAGCTTGATTAAACTCCCCTTGGGCTTTGATTTTACAAATTGAGCTTGGAATCAAGTAACACTATGTGTTTTAAAGAGTTTTCCAGAAAATGGGCCCAAGAGGATCGACTTTGGTGTTTGAAAACTTGGTTTTGAGCTTGGAGGTCGAATCTGGGTTTTCCAGATTTCTACCTTCCGCTCGAGCGGGGGAAGTGCCGCTCGAGCGGGGAAATCAAGCTCCTAGTATTTTGACTTGTTTTACAGTCCGCTCGAGCGGAGAGGTGCGCGCTCGAGCGGAGAAATCATGCATCCAGTACTTTGCATTGTTTATAAGGCCGCTCGAGCGGGGAAGTTGGAGCTCGAGCGGGGACCTTTGTTTGCTTGTCCGCTCGAGCGGGGAAACCTGCGCTCGAGCGTAACCCTGTTTCACTGAATTTCTGAAAATGTTTTCTAAGCACATCTTTGCATCCTCATTTCATTCTAGGCATTCTTAGGCCTAGTTTAAGACATCTTAATGAGGATTTAGACGTAGAACCACACCGAGGAAATTTAGGGATTTAATTATCATCATTCCCGACTGCGAAACTTAGTGTGTGTTCTATTTGTTAACTGTTTAGGGTTGGCTCTCGGGGACGCGCTCTAGCTGCTACTAGCCCAATCTCTGTGAGTAACAATTGTGTAAAGATATGTTCAAAATGACTATCTTTTGAATACTGAACTGAACTGTTTACTGAACTGGAATTATTTACTGAATGAATGTATGTCCTTTATTTCTGAACTGTACTGTGGCATCCTTAGCACTACTGTTACTGACTGTTACTGTTACAGAGATCTCTGTCGGTTCCCTTGTGGAACCATACTGTTTACTGAATGACTGGCCATCATTACTGTTCGGTCTTTTTGACCTATTGTTACTGTTATGCTAATAGACGTACCACATATGATTGTTTATCGTACTGAACAACTGTAATACTAATTGAAATGAACTGTTTTCGTTACTGTAAGGACATTCATTCTAAACCTCTTTACGCTTTATGTTATTCACTGGGCTTTAGCTCACTGTTTATATATATATGTAGGTTCTCAGCAGCCAGACCAGAGCTAGGAGCGTGGGTTGGTCCCCAGTTTTGTCAAGCCAGCCTGTGTGCCTCACCGCGAGGTTCCGAGCCTGTTATGCTAAGGCTTAGGGGTGTTTTAGTACTCCCCCTTTTTGTACTGTCTCACTGTTTTGTATTGACCGAACGGATTGTATAGACTGAATGTTTACTATACTGTTATCGAGGGATTAAGTCCCTGTACTGAATGTGTGTGTATGATTGTACAGACCGTACTGTTTTGAACTGTATGAATGCATGAAAAATGTTTTTGGCATACAGATTTCCACAGCTCAATGGACACTAGTTATTTACTGTATTGGCTTCCGCCAGGCCCTGAACTCTGTTATACTGTATTACTGTTAAGCAGGCCTTCGGTAATCACGGATTACTGGCCGGTTACGGTGCTAAACCCATAGGGCCGGGTTTGGGTCGTGACATAGTGGTATCAGAGCGATACTTAACCACGAGTTATACCGCACACACGTGTCCAAATGAGCTATAGGGTGTCCTAGAAAAGTAATTAGGGCATCTCATGAATTTGAAAAGTGTGTGCTTATGACTGACTGATTAAATGTTAAAATGTTAAACCGCTTATAACGATAACTGCTTATGATTGAAACTGTTATAACTGTTTATAGAAAAAAATGGATAATGCAAATGCTGCTAATGAACCTGAATCATCTGAGGCTAGAATGGCCAGACTTGAACTAATGATGGGACTGATAATTGAAAGACTAGATCAACAACAGAATCAACAGCCACCTCCTCCTCCTCCTCCGGTGCAACCGGAACAGAATGTGCAAAATGTGAATGCAAATGAGGGGGATATTATTGCTCTTACCCAGAAGTTCAGCAAGCTAAAACCGCCATCCTTTCAGGGAGGCCTTGAACCATTGAAGGCTGAAGCTTGGGTACTTGAAACAGAGAAATTATTTGAAGTGTTTCCGTGTTCCGAAGCCAACAAAGTACTGTTAGCAACCTTCACCCTTCAAGAAGAAGCAAGAAGGTGGTGGATGTTGACCCGCGATGCAAATGCTATTATGACTTGGGCTCAGTTCAAGGAGTCCTTCTTTGAAAAGTATTTTCCTCAGTGCATTCGGGACAGAAAAGTAACGGAGTTTGAGCAACTGAGACAGGGCAAAATGTCTGTGGCTGAGTATGAGAAGAAATTCACTGAATTTGCTAGGTATGCACCACACATGGTGGACACCGATTATAAGAAGGCCAGAAGGTTTGAAGAAGGCCTTAGTGTTGCTATACAGGACCGAATAAATGTTTTGAAATTGCCAACTTTTGTGGGTGTTCTCGACCGGGCATTAATGGCCGAGACAAATATTGCAGCAGTGAAACAATCTGAAACACCAACAACTGAGTGGCAAGGTAAAAGGCAGGGTTTCAAATTCAAGAAAGGCAAGCATAACCCAGCAAACAAGAAACAGAATACGGGGTCGACGACTAGCCCCAGCCAAGGGAGTGGATTTACTCCACCCTGCTCCATATGTGGCAACAAGCACAAAGGGGTTTGCTATCAGATTTCTGGAGCTTGTTTCAGGTGTGGCAAGGTGGGCCACAGAATTAAAGACTGTCCCTCTGCCCCGCAATCCAGTAGTAAAGCTGCACCGAGCGTAGCAGCATCAAATGTAGCACCGAAGCCTAACCCCAAAGCTACCGGGAAAGAGCCTATGAGGCAGGGCCGAGTGTATTTGCCCTAGTACCGGGAGACGTCCAGAAAACGAGACGTTGTGTCAGGTATTCTTTCTATTTGTACTCAGAATGCATATGTATTGATTGATTCGGGGTCTACACATTCTTACGTGTCGCATGCTTTTTCGCGTAAATTGAATAGACCCTTAGAACCTATGAATTATCTGCTAGCTGTATCATCACCCGTAGGAGGATCTATGACATGTGCATATATGTATCCTGCCTGTGAAATTATTGTTGGGGTTATGCATCTATTTATTGATTTACTGCCATTGAATATCGATCACTTTGATGTAATATTGGGGATGGATTGGTTACAAAAATATCATGCCACTATAGACTGTGTAACAAAACAAGTAGTTTTCCGTCCACCGGGCTTACCGAAATTTGTGTTTAATCGGATTGGAGTAGTACCCCCACCGTATCTGATTTCTTCTGTAAAAGCTGTTAGACTGATTAGAAAGGGGTGTAAAGGATATCTGTGTTCTGTACTGACTGTGTCTACTGATGATAGTGTTAAAACTGATGTGAATTGTATTCCTATAGTCAGAGAATTCCCAGATGTATTTCCAGATGATTTGCCAGGGGATTTGATTGACAGGGAAATTGAATTTACTGTGGATGTGATTCCGGGTACACAGCCGATATCGAAAGCTCCTTACAGAATGGCTCCAACTGAACTGAAGGAATTGAAAGTGCAATTGCAGGAACTGTTAGACAAGAAGTTTATCAGACCCAGTACTTCACCGTGGGGTGCACCTGTTCTGTTTGTGAAGAAGAAAGATGGCTCACTGAGACTGTGCATCGATTACCGCGAACTGAACAAGGTAACTGTAAAGAATAAATATCCGTTACCGCGTATTGATGATCTATTTGACCAGTTACAGGGTGCGCAAGTGTTTTCCAAGATTGATCTTAGATCGGGGTACCATCAACTGAAGGTCAAATCGGGAGATATTGATAAGACTGCTTTTAGAACGAGGTATGGTCATTATGAATTTTTAGTTATGCCGTTTGGAGTCACGAATGCCCCTGCTGCATTTATGGACCTTATGAACAGAATTTTCAAACCGTACCTTGATGATTTCGTTGTGGTCTTTATTGATGACATACTGATTTATTCTAAGACTGTTGAAGAACATGAACACCATTTAAGACTTGCCCTGCAGA
>JAPPVO010007637.1:0-18263 GCA_030407325.1 Camellia japonica | reverse complement strand
GTTACATGTAATGTTTTCATTTCGTAAAACTCTGATGAATGAGATATGCAATGTTTTTCTTTTAATAACGCAAGTCATTGTTATATGTATTTTCGGTTAATTTTGAGGGCGTTACAACTTCCATTTTTATTTTTATTCAACTTCCATTTTTATTCAATTTCCTTTTCTATTCAACTTCCTTTTTTTATTTAATTTCCAAATAGATCGTTAAGATATAGTGGTTTCTTGAATGGACTTCATTTTTATTTTTATTCAACTTCCATTTGTATTTAATTTCCTTTTCTATTCAACTTTCTTTTTTATTTAACTTCTAAATAGATCGTTAAGGTATAGTGGTTTCTTCAATGAACTTTTATTGCTAATTTTAAGCAACTTCCATTTTTATTTTTTTTCAGCATCAGTTTTTATTCAATTTCCTTTTCAATTCAACTTCCTTTTTTATTTAATTTCCAAATAGACCGTTAAGGTGTAATGGTTTCTTGAATGAACTTCCATTGTTCATTTTATGCAACTTCCATTTTTATTTTTTTTTCAAATTCAATTTTTATTCAATTTCCTTTTCTATTCAACTTAATTTTTTATTTAATTTCCAAATATATCGTTAAGCTATCGTGGTTTCTTGAATAAACTTCCATTTTTAATTTTGATGCAACTTCCATTTTTATTTTTATTCAACTTCCATTTTTATTCAATTTCCTTTTCCATTCAACTTCCTTTTTTATTTAATTTCTAGATATATCGTTAAGGTATAGTGGTTTCTTTAATGAACTTTTATTGCTAATTTTATGCAACTTCTATTTTTATTTTTATTGAGCATCAATTTTTATTCAATTTCCTTTTCCATTCAAGTTCCATTTTTATTTAATTTCTAAATAGATCGTTAAGGTATAGTCGTTTCTTGAATGAACTTCCATTTTCATTTTATGCAACTTCCATTTTATTTTTATTCAACTTCCATTTTTATTCAATTTCCTTTTCTATTCAACTTCCTTTTTTATTTAATTTCCAAATAGATCGTTAAGGCATAGTGGTTTCTTGAATAAACTTCCATTTTCAATTTTCTTGGAACTTCCATTTTTATTTTTATTCAACTTCCATTTTTATTCAATTTCCTTTTCTATTCAACTTCCTTTTTTTTTTAATTTCCGAATAGATCGTTAAGGTATCATGGTTTCTTCAATAAACTTACATTTTTAATTTTGATGCAACTGCTATAGCGACCCCGGTCTTTTCCCTTTTGATTATTGTATCCGGACTTATGTTCCGTAGATTCCATTGTTGTATTATTGTTGTTGTCGTCCTTAATTTCTTTATTTTTGAGTTATGGTTGAGTTGGGCATGTTTGTTACAGGTTGGTTGGGTTGGAAACCAAGTGTTGCTGTCCAGATGTTTGGACCTTCGCTCGAGCGAGGAGTTGGTCGCTCGAGCGAGCTGTTGTTTTTTGTTCTTCGCTCGAGCCAGGGTTTGGTTGCTCGAGCGAGAGTCTGCGTCTGGCTTAGGACCTGAGAGATGTGTTTCTTGGCTCGAGCGAGCTTTCTTCGCTCGAGCGAGCGAGCTGTATGTTTTCGAGTTCGTCGCTCGAGCGAGCTTCTGGGTTGCAGACCTGAAGCATCGAGTTTTTGGCTCGAGCGAGCTTTCTTCGCTCGAGCATGGATTTTTGTGTCTGGTCGCTCGAGCGACCATGTCTTCGCTCGAGCGAGCCTGTTCAGTTTAAATACGCAGCAACAGTTTTAAATCGTTTTTTTTACAACTTTTTGATCCAGAAACCCTAGTTACGAGTTTTTCTCTCCCAACTCACCTTCTCTCCTAGGTTTGATCTAGTTAGGGTGTGTTCTTACCCTAGTTGCTTTACAAATAAGATAGAGGAGAGTGAGGGCTTTCATTTAATCTGAGCAATTGTTGGTTTGGAGCACTTTCAAGTTTTGGGCATCATCTTCACCCTCTCCTTTTTGAGTTATTTCTTCGAGGTAGGATTTCCTACTCCATTTATACGCTTTAATCCTAAGTGGTGGTATTTTGGTATGTGGGGGTAGTTTGGTGATTTTGGGAGAAACCTCAGGGTTTTGTCATAGATTATTAATATAATTAATTTAAAGGAAGATTGTGATATTGGGGTAAATTCATGAGATTGGGGAATTTAGTGGTTTATTGTTGTATTTGGTAGTTTAAATACTTACCTTAGAGAATATTGAAATTATGAAATTACATTTATTGTAATAGTTATTTCTTGCTTAGAAATAATTGTTTTGGGCTATCGGTGGAGGATAGTCATTGTTGTTGTAGACCTTGCATGCGGCTTAGGTATACTGAAATTGAGTCAATTGTTTGACTGTTGAGTTAATACAGAACATTCGTGTATTAATTATGTGTTGTATATGGCAAGTATTGATTATGTTGCATATGCATTTGATCTTGGAGGAGATAGGGATGAACTCCACGTTTAGGGGAAGATGGGGGATGGACCTCTAAACCGGAATTGTTGGGAGGAGATAGGGGATGGACTCCATTAGCATCACTTTTATGTGTGCTTATTGATAATAGAAATATTTCTATTTGTTGTTGATATGATACATCACCACCATGTGTATCAGTTGGGAAGGAAGGAAGTGAAATTGATTGTGATTGATATAATACCAACATGTGTATTCGTTATGTTAGGTTTAACTTGAATTGTTATTCCTGTTGAATTGGAAGCATTGTTAATAAAAGATGAAACCCCAGTTGAGTTGTTTGGCCAGGTTCTGAGCCATAAATGGAAAGTGAATTATGCCATAGACAATGTGTCATAGGCAATGTAGACATTCGTGTCATGATTGTAAATTGAATATCCTGTGTTAACCATGTATCGGGTGCTACTGCTTTAGTTAATTCTTATGCTTGGTTTAGTATTTCTCTACTGGGCTGTGGCTCACCCTATATGGGAACTTCATTTTCAGGTTCAGGTGGTTCACTACCTCCAAGGACTTAGCTTTGAGGATTTGGACTCGGAGATTCGTCTTTTTATTTATTTGTTTTATTTGATACATGTAAACATTCAAGCCTAGAGCTTTATTTGTATTGAGTTAGAACTCTTATTTCTTTGTGTCCAAGTGTTGGCTTGGCAAGATGTAAGCCCGTAGGGCATTTATTTTGATGTTACATGTAATGCTTTTATTTAGTAATACTCTGATAGATAATAGAATGTTTCGTTTTCTATTAATGCATGTTAATCTTATATAATATGGGTTTTATTTTGAGAGCGTTACAACTGCCATTTTTATTTTTATTCAACTTCCATTTTTATTCGATTTCCTTTTCTATTCAACTTCCTTTTTTTATTTAATTTCCAGATATATCGTTAAGGTATAGTTGTTTCCTCAATGAACTTTTTTTGCTAATTTTATGCAACATCCATTTTTATTTTTATTGAACATCAATTTTTATTCAATTTGTTTTCCATTCAACTTCCATTTTTATTTAATTTCCAAATAGATCATTAAGGTATAGTCGTTTCTTGAATGAACTTCCATTTTAATTTTATGCAACTTCCATTTTATTTTTATTCGCCTTCTATTTTTATTCAATTTCCTTTTCTATTCAACTTCCTTTTTTATTTAATTTCGAAGTAGATCGTTAAGGCATGGTGGTTTCTCGAATAAACTTTCATTTTCAATTTTGTTGCAACTTCCATTTTTATTTTTGTTCAACTTCCATTTTTATTCAATTTCCTTTTCTTTTCAACTTCCTTTTTCATTCAATTTCCAAATAGATCGTTAAGGTATAGTAGTTTTTCGAATGAACTTTCATTTTTATATTTATGCGACTTTCATTTTTATTTTTATTCAACTTCACTTTTTATTCAATTTCCTTTATTTAATTTCCAAATAGATCATTAAGGTATACTGGTTTGTTGAATGAACTTCCATTTTTATTTTTATTCAACTTCCATTTGTGTTCAATTTCCATTGCTATTCAACTTCCTTTTTTATTTAATTTCCAGATAGATCGTTAAGGTATGGTGATTTCTTCAATGAGCTTTTTTTGCTAATTTTATGCAACTTCCTTTTTCATTTTTATTGAACATCAATTTTTATTCAATTTCCTTTTCCATTCCACTTCCAATTTTATTTAATTTCCAAATAAATCGCTAAGGTATGGTCGTTTCTTGAATGAACTTCCACTTTAATTTTTTGCAACTTTCATTTTTATTTTTATTCAACTTCCATTTTTATTCAATTTCATTTTCTATTTAACTTCCTTTTTTATTTAATTTCCAAATAGATCGTTAAGGTATCGTGGTTTCTTGAATAAACTTTCATTTTCAATTTTGTTGCAACTTCCATTTTTATTTTTATTCAACTTCATTTTATTCAATTTCCTTTTCTATTCAACTTCCTTTTTAAATTAATTTCCAGATAGATCGTTAAGGTATTGTGGTTTCTTCAATGAACTTTTATTTCTAATTTTATGCAACTTCCATTTATATTTTTATTCAACTTCCATTTTTATTTAATTTCCTTTTCTATTCAACTTCCTTTATTTATTTAATTTCCAAATAGATCGTTAAGGTAGAGTGGTTTTTGAATGAACTTCCATTTGTATTCAATTTCCTTTTCTCTTCAACTTCCTTTTTTTATTTAATTTCCAAATAGATCGTTAAGGTATAGTGGTTTCTTCAATGAACTTTTATTGCTAATTTTATACAACTTTCATTTTTCTTTTTATTGAGCATCAGTTTTTATTCAATTTCCTTTTCCATTCAACTTCCTTTTTTCTTTAATTTCCAAACAGACCGTTAAGGTGTGGTCGTTTCTTGAATGAACATCCATTTTTATTTTTATTCAATAACATTTTTTTTCAATTTCCTTTTCTATTCAACTTCCTTTTTTATTTAATTGTCAAATAGATCGTTAAGGTATAGTGGTTTCTTGAATGAACTTATATTTTTATATTTATGCAACTTTCATTTTTATTTTCATTCAATTTCAATTTTCATTCAATTTCCTTTTCTATTCAACTTCCTTTTTGATTTAATTTCCAAATAGATCGTTAAGGTATAGTGGTTTCTTGAATTACTTCCATTTTTTTTTTATTGAACTTCCATTCGTATTCAATTTCTTTTACTATTCAACTTCATTTTTTATTTAATTTCCATATAGATCGTTAAGGTATAGTGGTTTCTTCAATGAATTTTTATTGCTAATTTTATGCAACTTCAATTTTTATTTTTATTAAACATCAATTTTTATTCAATTCTTTTACTATTCAACTTCATTTTTTATTTAATTTCCAGATAGATCGTTAAGGTATAGTGGTTTCTTCAATGTATTTTTATTGCTAATTTTATGCAACTTCCATTTTTATTTTTATTGAACATCAATTTTTATTCAATTTACTTTTCAATTCAACTTCCATTTTTATTTAATTTCCAAATAGATCGCTAAGGTATGGTCGTTTCTCGAATGAACTTCCACTTTAATTTTATGCAACTTTCATTTTTACTCAATTTCCTTTTCTATTCAACTTCCTTTTTCATTTAATTTCGAAATAGATCGTTACGGTATCGTGGTTTCTTGAATAAACTTCCATTTTAATTTTGATGCAACTTCCATTTTTATTTTTATTCAACTTTATTTTTTATTCAATTTCCTTTTCTATTCAACTTCCTTTTTTATTTAATTTCCAAATAGATCGCTAAGGTATGGTTGTTTCTCGAATGAACTTCCATTTTAATTTTATGCAACTTCCATTTTTATTTCTATTCAACTTCCATTTTTATTCAATTTCCTTTTCGATTCAACCTCCTTTTTTATTTAATTTCCAGACAGATCATTAAGGTATAGTGGTTTCTTCAATGAACTTTTATTGCTAATTTTATTCAACTTCCATTTTTATTTTAATTGAACATCAATTTTTATTCAATTTCCTTTTCCTTTCAATATCCATTTTTATTTAATTTCCAAATAGATCGTTAAGGTATAGTCGTTTCTTGAATGAACTTCCATTTTAATTATATGCAACTTCCATTTTTATTTTTATTCGACTTCCATTTTTATTCAATTTCTTTTTCTATTCAACATCCTTTTTTTATTTAATTTCCAAATAGATCGTTAAGGCATAGTGGTTTCTCGAATAAACTTCCATTTTCAATTATATTGCCACTTCCATTTTTATTTTTATTCAACTTCCTTTTTTATTCAATTTCATTTTCTATTCAACTTCTTTTTTTATTTAATTTCCAAATAGATCGTTGTGTATAGCGGTGTTTTGAATGAACTTCTTTTTTAGATTTATGCGACTTTCATTTTTATTTTTATTCAACTTCAATTTTTATTCAACTTCCTTCTTTATATAGCTTGCTTCTTTATTTAATTTCCAAATAGATCGTTAAGGAATACTGGTTTCTTGAATGAACTTCCATTTTTATTTTAATTCAACTTCCATTTGTATTCAATTTCCTTTGCTATTCAACTTCGTTTTTTATTTAATTTCCAGATAGATCGTTAAGGTATATTGGTTTCTTCAATGAACTTTTATTGCTAATTTTATGCAACTTCCACATTTATTTTTATTGAACATCAATTTTTATTCAATTTCCTTTTCCATTCCACTTCCATTTTTATTTAATTTCCAAATAGATCGTTAAGGTATGGTCGTCTCTTGAGTGAACTTCCACTAGAATTTTATGCAACTTCCATTTTTATTTTTATTCAACTTCCATTTTTATTTAATTTTCAAATAGATCGTTAAGGCATCGTGGTTTCTTGAATAAACTTCAATTTTCAATTTTGATGCAACTTCCATTTATATTTTTATTCAACTTCCATTTTTATTCAATTTCCTTTTCTATTCAACTTCTTTTTTTATTTAATTTCCAAATAGATCGTTAAGGTATAGTCGTTTCTCGAATGAACTTATATTTTTATATTTATGCAACTTTCATTTTTATTTTCATTCAACTTCATTTTTCATTCAATTTCCTTTTCTATTCAACTTCCTTTTTTATTTAATTTCAAAATAGATCGTTAAGGTATAGTGATTTCTTGAATGAACTTCATTCTATTTTTATTCAACTTCCATTTGTATTCAATTTCCTTTTCTATTGAACTTCCTTTTTTACTTAATTTCCAGATAGATCGTTAAGGTATAGTGGTTTCTTCAATGAACTTTTATTGCTAATTTTATAAAACATCCAATTTTATTTTTATTGAATATCAATTTTTATTCAATTTCCTTTTTCCATTCCACTTCCATTTTTATTTAATTTCGAAATAGATCGTTAAGGTATAGTCGTTTCTTGAATAAACTTCCATTTTAATTTTATGCAACATCCATTTTTATTTTTATTCAGCTTGCATTTTTATTCAATTTCCTTTTCTATTAAACTTCCTTTTTTATTTAATTTCCAAATAGATCGTTAAGGTATAATGGTTTTTTGAATAAATTTTCGCTTTTAATTTAGATGCAACTTCTATTTTTATTTTTTATTCAACTTCCATTTTTATTCAATTTCCTTTTCTATTCAACTTCCTTTTTTATTTAGTTTCCAAATAGATCGTTAAGGTATAGTGGTTTCTTGAATGAACTTCCATTGTTAATTTTATGCAACTTTCATTTTTATTTTTTTCCAACTTCCATTTTTATTTAATTTCCTTTTCTATTCGACTTCCTTTTTTTATTTAATTTCTACATAAATCGTTAAGGTAGAGTTGTTTCTTGAATGAAATTCCATTTTTATTTTTATTCAACTTCCATTTGTATTCAATTTCCTTTTCTATCCAACTTCTTTTTTTTTATTTAATTCCAAATAGATCGTTAAGGTATAGTGGTTTATTCAATGAACTTTTATTGCTAATTTTATCCAACTTCCTTTTGTATTTTTATTGAGCATTTGTTTTTATTCAATTTCCTTTTCCGTTCAGCTTCCATTTTTATTTAATTTCCGAATAGATCGTTAAGGTATGGTCGTTTTTTGAATGAACTTCAATTTTTATTTTTATTCAATTCCTTTCTTTTTTTTTTTCAATTTCCTTTTCTATTCAACTTCCTTTTTTATTTAATTTCCAAATAGGTCGTTAAGGTATAGAGGTTTCTTGAATAAACTCCCATTTTCAATTTTGATGTAACTTCCATTTTTATTTTTATTCAACTTCCACTTTTATTCAATTTCGTTTTCTATTCAACTTTCTTTTTTATTTAATTTCCAAATAGATCGTTAAGGTATAGTGGTTTCTTGAATGAACTTCCATTGTTAATTTTATGCAACTTCCATTTTTATTTTTATTCAACTTCCAATTTCATACAATTTCCTTTTCTATTCAACTTCCTTTTTTTTTTATTTAATTTCTAAATAGATCGTTAAGGTATAATGGTTTCTTGAGTGAACTACCATTTTTATTTTTATTCAACTTCCATTCGTATTCAATTTCGTTTTCTATTCAACTTCCTTTTTTATTTAACTTCCAGATAGATCGTTAAGGTATAGTGGTTTCTTCAATAAACTTCTATTGCTAATTTTATGCAACTTTCATTTTTATTTTTATGAAACATCAATTTTTATTCAATTTCCTTTTCCGTTCAACTTCTATTTTTATTTAATTTCTAAATAAATCGTTAAGGTATAGTCGTTTCTTTAATGAACTTCCATTTTAATTTTATGCAACTTCCATTTTAATTTTATGCAACTTCTATTTTTATTTTTATTCAACATCCATTTTTATTCAATTTCCTTTTCTATTCAACTTCCTTTTTTATTTAATTTCTAAATAGATCGTTAACGTATCGTGGTTTCTTCAACACAACTTCCTTATTTTTATTTTTATTCAACTTCCATTCCTATTTTTATTCAAGTTCCATTTTTATTCAATTTCCTTTTCTATTCAACTTCTTTTTTTATTTAATTTTCAAATAGATCGTTAAGGCATAGTAGTTTTTTGAATAAACTTTCATTTTCAATTTTGTTGCAACTTCCATTTTTATTTTTATTCAACTTCCATTTTTATTCAGTTTCCTTTTCTATTCAACTTCCTTCTTTATTTAATTTCCAAATAGATCGTTAAGGTATAATGGTTTTTTGAATGAACTTCCATTTTTATATTTACGCGACTTTCATTTTTATTTTTATTCAACTTCAATTTTTATTGAATTTCCTTTTCTATTCAACTTTCTTCTTTATTTAATTTCCAAATAGATCGTTAAGGTATACTGGTTTCTTGAATTAACTTTCATTTTTATTTTTATTAAACTTCCATTTGTATTCAATTTCTTTTACTATTCAACTTCATTTTTTATTTAATTTCCAGATAGATCGTTAAGGTATAGTGGTTTCTTCAATGAACTTTTATTGCTAATTTTATGCAACTTTCATTCTTATTTTTATGGAACATCAATTTTTATTTAGTTTCCTTTTCAATTCCACTTCTATTTTTATTTAATTTCCAAATAGATCGCTAAGGTATGGTCGTTTCTTGAATGAACTTCCACTTTAATTTTATGCAACTTCCATTTTTATTTTTATTCAACTTCCATTTTTATTCAATTTCCTTTTCTACTCAACTTCCTTTTCATCTAATTTCCAAATAGATCGTTAAGGTATCGTGATTTCTTGAATAAACTTCCATTTTTAATTTTGACGCAACTTCCATTTTTATTTTTATTCAACTTCCATTTTTATTCAATTTCCTTTACTATTCAACTTCCTTTTTTATTTAATTTCCAAATAGATCGTTAAGGTATAGTGGTTTCTCCAATGAACTTTTATTGCTAATTTTATGCAACTTCCACTTTTATTTTTATTGAACATCAATTTTTATTCAATTTCCTTTTCCATTCCACTTCCATTTTTATTTAATTTCCAAATAGATCGTTAAGGTATGGTCGTTTCTTGAATGAACTTCCACTTTAATTTTATGCAACTTCCATTTTTATTTTTATTCAACTTCTATTTTTATTCAATTTCCTTTTCTATTCAACTTCCTTTTTTATTTAATTTCAAATAGATCGTTAAGGTATCGTGGTTTCTTGAATAAACTTCCATTTTTTTTTTATTCAACTTCCATTCTTATTCAATTTTCTTTTCTATTCAACTTCTTTTTATATTTAATTTCCAAATAGATCGTGAAGGCATAGTAGTTTCTTGGATAAACTTCCATTTTCAATTTTGTTGCAACTTCCACTTTTATTTTTATTCAACTTCCATTTTTATTCAATTTCCTTTTCTATTCAACTTCCTTTTTTATTTAATTTCCAAATAGATCGTTAAGGTATAGTGGTTTTTTGAATGAACTTCCATTTTTTATATTTAAACGACTTTCATTTTTATTTTTATTCATCTTCAATTTTTATTCAATTTCCTTTTCTATTCAACTTTCTTCTTTATTTAATTTCCAAATAGATCGTAAGGTATACTGGTTTCTTGAATGAACTTCCATTTTTATTTTTATTAAACTTCCATTTGTATTCAAGTTCCTTTACTATTCAACTTCTTTTTCTTATTTAATTTCAAGATAGATCGTTAAGGTATAGTGGCTTCTTCAATGAACTTTTATTGCTAATTTTCTGCAACTTCTATTTTTATTTTTATTGAACATCAATTTTTATTCAATTTCCTTTTCAATTCCACTTCTATTTTTATTTAATTTCCAAATAGATCGCTAAGGTATGGTCGTTTCTTGAATGAACTTCCTCTTTAATTTTATGCAACTTCCATTTTTATTTTTATTCAACTTCCATTTTTATTCAATTTCCTTTTCTACTAAACTACCTTTTTTATTTAATTTCCAAATCGATCGTTAAGGTATCGTGGTTTCTTGACTAAAGTTCCATTTTTAATTTTGATGCAACTTCCATTTTTATTTTTATTCAACTTCCATTTTTATTCAATTTCCTTTTCTATTCAACTTCCTTTTTTATTTAATTTCTAGATAGATCGTTAAGGTATAATGGTTTCTTAAATGAACTTTTATTGCTAATTTTATGCAACTTCCATTTTTATTTTTATGGAACATCAATTTTTATTCAATTTCATTTTCCATTCAACTTCCATTATTATTTAATTTCCAAATAGATCGTTAAGGTTTAGTCGTTTCTTGAATGAACTTCCATTTTAATTTTATGCAACTTCTATTTTTATTTTTATTCAACTTTCATTTTTATTCAATTTTCCATTTCTATTCAACTTCCTTTTTTTATTTAATTTCTGGATAGATCGTTAAGGCATAGTGATTTTTTGAATAAACTTCCACTTTCAATTTTGTTGCAACTTCCATTTTTATCTTTATTCAACTTCCATTTTTATTCAATTTCCTTTTCTATTCAACTTCTTTTTTTATTTAATTTCCAAATAGATCGTTATGGTATAGCGGTTTTTTGAATGAACTTCCATTTTTATATTTATGCGACTTTCATTTTTATTTTTATTCAATTTTCTTTTCTATTCAACTTCCTTCTTTATTTAATTTCCAAATAGATCGTTAAGGTATACTGGCTTCTTGAATGAACTTCCATTTTTATTTTTATTCAGCTTCCATTTGTATTCAATTTCCTTTATTATTCAACTTCCTTTTTTATTTATTTCCAGATAGATCGTTAAGATATAGTGGTTTCTTCAATGAACTTTTATTGCTAATTTTATGCAACTTCCAATTTTATTTTTATTGAACATCAATTTTTATTCAATTTCCTTTTCCATTCCACTTCCATTTTTATTTAATTTCCAAATAGATCGTTAAGGTATGGTCGTTTTTTGAATGAACTTCCACTTTAATTTTATGCAACTTCCATTTTTATTTTTATTCAACTTCCATTTTTCTTCAATTTCCTTTTCTATTCAAATTCTTTTTTATTTAATTTCCAAATAGATCATTAAGGATATCGGTTTTTTGAATGAACTTCCATTTTTAATTTATGCGACTTCATTTTTATTTTTATTCCACTTCAATTTTTTTCAATTTCCTTTTCTATTCAACTTCATTCTTTATTTAATTTCCAAATAGATCGTTAAAGTATACTGGTTTTTGAATGAACTTCCATTTTTATTTTTATTCAACTTCCATTTGCATTCAATTTCCTTTACTATTCAACTTCCTTTTTTATTTAATTTCCCGATAGATCGTTAAGTATATGTTTTCTTCAATAAACTTTTATTGCTAATTTTATGCAACCTCCACTTTATTTTTATTGAACATCAATTTTTATTCAATTTCCTTTTCCATTCCACTTCCATTTTTATTTGATTTCAAAAGATCGTTAAGGTATGGTCGTTTTTTGAATGAGCTTCCACTTTAATTTTATACAACTTCCATTTTTATTTTTATTCAACTTCCATTTTTATTCAATTTCCTTTTCTATTCAACTTCCTTTTTTATTTAATTTCCAAATAGATCGTTAAGGTATCGTGGTTTCTTGAATGAACTTCCATTTTTATTTTTATTCAACTTCCATTCTTATTTTATTCAACTTCCATTTTTATTCAATTTCCTTTTCTATTCAACTTCTTTTTTTTATTTCCAAATAGATCGTTAAGGCATAGTGGCTTCTTGAATAAACTTACATTTTCAATTTTGTTGCAACTTCCATTTTTATTTTTATTCAATTTCCATTTTTATTCAATTTCCTTTTCTATTCAACTTTCTTTTTTATTTAATTTCCAAATAGATCGTTAAGTATAGTGGTTTCTTGAATAAACTCCCATTTTCAATTTTGATGCAATTTCCATTTTTATTTTTATTTAACTTCCATTTGTATTCAATTTCCTTTTCTATTCAACTTCCTTTTTTATTTAATTTTCAGATAGATCGTTAAGTTATAGTGGTTTCTTCAATAAACTTTTATTGCTAATTTTATGCAACTTCCAATTTTATTTTTATTGAACATCAATTTTTATTCAATTTCCTTTTAAATTCAACTTTCATTTTTATTTAATTTCCAAATAGATCGTTAAGGTATAGTCGTTTTTGAATGAACTTCCACTTTAATTTTATGCAACTTCCATTTTTATTTTTATTCAACTTCCATTTTTCTTCAATTTCCTTTTCTATTCAAATTCTTTTTTTATTTAATTTCCAAATAGATCATTAAGGTATATCGGTTTTTTGAATGAACTTCCATTTTTATATTTATGCGACTTTCATTTTTATTTTTATTCCACTTCAATTTTTTTTCAATTTCCTTTTCTATTCAACTTCATTCTTTATTTAATTTCCAAATAGATCGTTAAAGTATACTGGTTTTTTGAATGAACTTCCATTTTTATTTTTATTCAACTTCCATTTGCATTCAATTTCCTTTACTATTCAACTTCCTTTTTTATTTAATTTCCCGATAGATCGTTAAGGTATAGTGGTTTCTTCAATAAACTTTTATTGCTAATTTTATGCAACCTCCACTTTTATTTTTATTGAACATCAATTTTTATTCAATTTCCTTTTCCATTCCACTTCCATTTTTATTTGATTTCCAAAAAGATCGTTAAGGTATGGTCGTTTTTTGAATGAGCTTCCACTTTAATTTTATACAACTTCCATTTTTATTTTTATTCAACTTCCATTTTTATTCAATTTCCTTTTCTATTCAACTTCCTTTTTTATTTAATTTCCAAATAGATCGTTAAGGTATCGTGGTTTCTTGAATGAACTTCCATTTTTATTTTTATTCAACTTCCATTCTTATTTTTATTCAACTTCCATTTTTATTCAATTTCCTTTTCTATTCAACTTCTTTTTTTTATTTCCAAATAGATCGTTAAGGCATAGTGGCTTCTTGAATAAACTTACATTTTCAATTTTGTTGCAACTTCCATTTTTATTTTTATTCAATTTCCATTTTTATTCAATTTCCTTTTCTATTCAACTTTCTTTTTATTTAATTTCCAAATAGATCGTTAAGGTATAGTGGTTTCTTGAATAAACTCCCATTTTCAATTTTGATGCAATTTCCATTTTTATTTTTATTTAACTTCCATTTTTATTCAATTTCCTTTTCTATTCAACTTCCTTTTTTATTTAATTTCCAAATAAATCGTTAAGGTATAGTGGTTTCTTGAATGAACTTGTAACGCCCTCAAAATAAACCCATAAATCATGCATTCATTACAGCCATAAACTTAAGAGAGTGAAACCTAATGCCATTAATCAGAGTATTCTTACAAAAGATATTACATGCTGATAAACAAAAGTAAGTGCCCTAAAGGCTTACAACTTTCCAAGTCAACACTTGGGTTCAATAAAAATAGAGTTCTAACTCTTTACACAAAATAAGCCCTTGGCTTGATGTGCATGTACTACCAAAAGATAATCAACAAAAAGGGTTATCAGCCTCAAGCCTCCCAAGCTACTTCGTTGGACGTGGCACGTCACCTGAACCTGAAAATGATGTCCCATATAGGGTGAGCCAACGCCCAGTAGAGATATGCTAAACATAATATGAGCAATAACTAAAACATTAGCATTTGATAAATGTTTAACTCATATAAACAACTCATAACACATTTCAGTTCCATGACAAATATGTCCATGTTCATTTTACTTTCTTTTACTTAACAAATTTTCAATTCATAATCATGGCTCAGAACCTGGCCAAACAATTTAAATGAGACTACAACTCATATCAATAATACTTCAATTTCAAATGAGACAATAGCTCATAATAAAACACTTCCATACTTCACAACAGATACACATATTTGCTGTATCAATGTCATAATAAAACACTTCCATACTTCATAAATGATACACAGATTTGCTATATCAATGGAGTCCATCCCCTATCTCCTCTCAAATAACATCGGTTTAGGAGTCCATCCCCTATCTTCCCCTAAACCGTGGAGTACATCCCTATCTCCTCCCACACAAAGCAATGTATATAAACAATTATCATTACATGATCAATCAATACACAGATTTGCTGTATTATTCCAACCGTCACATTCAATGACATATTCAACGTGATTAGTTTTAGTTTTCCCAGCATCCACCTCCTTCTTCCTAGTGTTGGTTTTTGGTTATTTTCTGAACTCTTTTGGTTTCTTCTATTGGACAGTTGTACTTTTGGACAGTTTTTGGACAGTTTTTTTTGACAGTTTGTTGCTTATACTGTATCCGCCTGCTTCTGTTTTCCTCCCGGACAAAAATGGGGATATTTGTTTGGTTTTGGATTACTGTACATAGGATATATGTAGGTTTTGGATTACTGTACATGGGGATATATATAGTTTTGCAGGATAACATGGGATATATATAGTTTGCAGGATATCTGACTACTCGTGATGTTTTCTTTACAGCTCAATGCATAATCATGGTGTTTTCTTTACAGCTCAATTGATTAATTTTTTCGTTTATAAATGCAACTGTCTTGATATTTTTATTGTGCATAACAAATCTTTGTTTTGGATTACTGTACATGGGATTATATAGTTTGCAGGATAACATGGGGATATATATAGTTTGCAAATATTCTGACTACTCGTGATGTTTTCTTTACAGCTCAATGCATAATCATGGTGTTTTCTTTACAGCTCAATTGATTAATTTTTTCGTTATATAATGCAACTGTCTTGATATTTTATTGTGCATAACAAATCTTTTTCAAGTTTGTGGTGTGCAGATTGAATGGTTATCAAGATTGGGTTCATTGTTGTCTATCATTGAGTTGTATTTATTAGATCATTCCTTGAGTTGTAATTGTTTTGCCAAATTCTTTGAGTTGTAATTGTTTTTAGTCAGTTCTTGTGTTTAGGAAATTGTTTTAGAAAAGTTTTGTCCGGGTATTGACAAAGGGGGATTTGTTAGGTCCTATCTTGTCAAAAACCCGCGCGAACAAACTTATTAATTGAGTTGTAATTTTCTGTGCATTTTTTGTCTTCCTCGCTCGAGCGAAGAAGTTCTTGCTCGAGCGAAAGACTGCGTCTGGCTTACAATCTGAAAGAGGTAAATGTACGCTCGAGCAAAGCATTGGTGGCTCGAGCGAAGATCAATGGTACGCTCGAGCGAAGATATGGTGGCTCGAGCGAAGGATTGCGTCCATACAAAAACATGAAGGAGTATATATTCTCGCTCGAGCGAAGAGTTCGTGGCGAGCGAGGCACTAGTAGAAAATCAGCAAGATAAGCTCCTCGCTCGAGCGAGCCTCAGAATCCGGATTTCTACAAGTGATTGGTTTCTTTCAGAACTAGGATTCCTTTTGGTTTTCTATAAGTAGATGATGTTTTCTCCTAAAACTATACTGACTTTTTCCAGATCCTATTCAAGAGTCCTAGAGTTTTTGTTTGAAGTTTTCTTCTGAGATTTTTGATAGTTTTCCTTGATGTTCTTGAGAGAGTTCTAAACTTATGAATTGAGATCCATACATCAAGGAGATTGATACTTATATTCAAGAGAGTTCTCTTCGGTGGCTTCCGAAGATCAAGACGTAGAGTTTCAAAAGGCGTTTGATTCTTTACGTAGTCGTTAATTCGACAAGCGAAGTTGTGGAATCAACTTCAGAATTGATCAGTTCCGTGACGAAGGCGTGGGTGAAAGAGTTACAGAAGATTCGAGGACAAATTGACTGGGTTGGGTTAATTTGTGTATTATCTTTGTAATCTTTCATTTTTCAGTAGTGGATTGATTAGTGGCGGTTCGCCCGTGGTTTTTGATTACAATTGAAGGTTCTTCAATTGTGGTTTTTTCACGTAAAAAATCGTTTGTGTCGATTTATTGTTTATTCCTAAAAACAAACAAACTAAAATCACTCTCGTACGTGCTTGTTGATTTTAGATTGAGTGTTTTGAATAATTGGGATTTGGAATATTTTAATCTTGATCTAATCACAAATCACTTAGGATTTTCATGGGTTTTATTGGGTCATTAGTGTAATTAATGACTTTCATTGTGAAATAGTGGAATTGGGAAGTTATGAGAAGGAATGGTGGAGTTGGATTGATTAATCACTCACTTTTGAAAATATTGATAATTTATCTGTTGATGCATTTATTATCTGTTTAGAAATAATTGCTTTGGGCTATCAGTGAAGGATAGTCATGATTGTGTAGACACTGTATGTTGATTAGGGAAAACTTAAAACTAATCACGTTGAATATGTCATTGAATGTGACGGTTGGAATAATACAGCAAATCTGTGTATTGATTGATCATGTATATGATAATTGTTTATATACATTGCTTTGTGTGGGAGGAGATAGGGGATGTACTCCACGGTTTAGGGGAAGATAGGGGATGGACTCTCTAAACCGGATGTTATTTGAGAGGAGATAGGGGATGGACTCCATTGATATAGCAAATCTGTGTATCATTTATGAAGTATGGAAGTGTTTTATTATGACATTGATACAGCAAATATGTGTATCTGTTGTGAAGTATGGAAGTGTTTTATTATGAGCTATTGTCTCATTTGAAAATTGAAGTATTATTGATATGAGTTGTAGTCTCATTTAAATTGTTTGGCCAGGTTCTGAGCCATGATTATGAATTGAAAATTTGTTAAGTAAAAGAAAGTAAAATGAACATGGACATATTTGTCATGGAACTGAAATGTTATGAGTTGTTTATATGAGTTAAACATTTATCAAATGCTAATGTTTTAGTTATTGCTCATATTATGTTTAGCATATCTCTACTGGGCGTTGGCTCACCCTATATGGGACATCATTTTCAGGTTCAGGTGACGTGCCACGTCTCAACGAAGTAGCTTGGGAGGCTTGAGGCTGATACCCCTTTTGTTGATTATCTTTTGGTAGTACATTGCACATCAAGCCAAGGGCTTATTTTGTGTAAAGAGTTAGAACTCTATTTTTATTGAACCCAAGTGTTGACTTGGAAAGTTGTAAGCCTTTAGGGCACTTACTTTTGTTTATCAGCATGTAATATCTTTTGTAAGAATACTCTGATTAATGGCATAGGTTTCACTCTCTTAAGTTTATGGCTGTAATGAATGCATGATTTATGGGTTTATTTTGAGGGCGTTACAAGTTCATTCAAGAAACCACTATACCTTAACGATTTATTTGGAAATTAAATAAAAAAGGAAGTTTGAATAGAAAAGGAAATTGAATAAAAATGGAAGTTAAATAAAAATAAAAATGGAAATTGCATCAAAATTGAAAATGGGAGTTTATTCAAAAACCACTATACCTTAACGATCTATTTGGAAATTAAATAAAAAAGAAAGTTGAATAGAAAGGAAATTGAATAAAAATGGAAATTGAATAAAAATAAAAAATGGAAGTTGCAACAAAATTGAAAATGTAAGTTTATTCAAGAAGCCACTATGCCTTAACGATCTATTTGGAA
>JAPPVO010007636.1:0-10067 GCA_030407325.1 Camellia japonica | reverse complement strand
GTGGAGCCTGTGAGTGTGACCCCCCTCTCCTGCATCTGATGCCCCTGATCCTGCCTGTGCCTGCAGATCAGATACTGCTGTGAGCTGTGAAACTCCCACTCCCTTATCTGGTGCAACTGTATCACGATCTGCAGCTGGACCCCGACCTCTGCCTCTGCCCGCACCCCGACCTCGGCCGCGACGTCCCCCACGACCATAACCTCGGCCTCTCACTCGCGCTCTGCGGGGGGCTCAATATGGGCCTCATCATCAATGTGGGAGATGTCAGTGAGAACTACATCATGTGTACTCCTGGGCCCGGTCGAAGTAGTCCCCAGAAAAGCAGGTGGTAACTGGGTGGGTGGGGTAACAACATCATCAATGAACCGGGGCGCGGTCGAAGTACTCCCCAGAAAAGCAGGCTGTAACTGGGTGGGTGGGGTAACAACATCATACATGAAGCGGGGCGGTGACCAATCAGGGTCAGGTCAGCATGCTGGGTAAGATGTATGTGTGGGGAATATGGAGAAATGTATGGGGTATCATGCGGTGGGTGACTGAAGTCGAAGGACCTGCTGTGGCTGGCGCTGAAGTGGGAGGCACTGACGTGGACGGGACTGATGTGTTTGGAGCAGCTGCTGCACTGTGTACACCGTAGTCCCCAAAATGCAGACGATCTACCCGATGGGCATGCTGGATCCCCTCGTACAATAACTCTCGGATCTCTACAAGGGCCTGCAGACCAAGCTGTCCATCACGTCTGAAAATGGTGTCCTCAGCCAAGTGATATGACCTCCCAGCTCGAACCACCTGAACAAAAAATCAGATATATTAGGCTATAGTTGACTGAAAATAATCAATTATGATATTAACAATTATCTGACATATAGTACGATACTCACCAATGCCTCGAGAGAAGGCCCAACTCCCTGATATTCGGCCTCGGACAGGTGGCTCAGATTACCGACAAGTAGGTGTGTATGTCGCCGATACCACAACATGTAAGGGTCGAGAGAGGGGAGGACCCCATCGCTCCAGTCAGCCTGTACAATAGTGTCGCGACGGGCATCCCACAACTGTATGTATCGCATATGATGCATACTCCAGTCAGTGCTGGCTCGGCCACGTCTATCAGTCGCATGCAACCGCCACTCGGTGTCACACCGATCCGGCACAGCCTGGACCCGACCAAACTATCGGAGGACATGATCAGGGAGATGCCACTCAACCACGTCAAAACAAATGAGTGGTACTCTCGCCATCCATATATCCTCACCTAGTCGGTAGTAGTCTGGGAGCGTATGGAGGACATCAGCATAAGGTTGCCAGATAAACTACAATAACGACAAGTCTATTAAAAATCGCTCATAAACATATACACTCCATATGACAATTAAAATTTAGGTATTTAAATTTGATACCTCGCCGTCTATCATCCGGTCAAGCTGGTCTCTATACACGAACTACGTGGGTCGATACGACCTCGTGGCTCATGTCAACCCTCCACCGGCTACCTCGAGGTCCGGCCGGCAACTGCATGTCTCCCTGCCCGATGGAAACCTCACCAGGAGCAACTAGTTGCCCTAGACGGGGCAATGTGAATCAATCTCTCCACGCCCAAATCTGCAATAGTTTCAACGCAATTACAATACTGATATATGCCATACAATATGAATTGACATGTAATAAAATTCTTACTAACCTGTAGCAAGACAAGGGGTCCTCCGATCTGAGTCACACCTACCTGAGTGGCTCGACATAACATCCTATACAAGCATGCCAAAGCCGCGGCGCCCCAGCTGTACTGGCCGATGACGTCAATGTCTCTCAACAGTGGCAAATACATCAGCTTGAGCAGGTTCTGTGACTTATCAGGGAGAAGTACCCCCCCAATAAGCCACAGAATATATGCTCGCGCATGCTGCTGTACTAACTCATCTGTAGCATGATTGGAAGATCGCCTGAAAATGCTCGGACAGCCACCTCACCCTCACTCTACCTGCCTGTAAGTCTGCAGGTGTAGGTGCTACTCCCAATAGCTCAGCACATAGGGCTATCCACTGCCGTCGTCAATGATGGGTCAAGTCAGTAACTGCTCGCCCATCAATCCGTAGACCGTATAGGACAGATACGTCCTGCAATGTGACGGTGGCCTCACCGGTCGGGAAATGAAATATATGAGTCTCTGTGCGCCATCTCTCGATGAGAGCAGTAATGAGTGGGTGGTCCAGTCTGATATGGCCTATACGATATACACCATAGAATCCCGTGCGTAGTAGACACTGCAAGACTCTATGGTCCAATGGATGCTCCCACAGGCCGGAATCTCCCCGCCGGCATGCCACCACGGTGCGTGCCTGGTCCTGCATAACAGAATGAGTAGTTTAAATTATAGCATTATCAAGGAAATCAAAAACAAAATGCAGTGTATTTTCATTGTAAGCGTAAAGTCCAACAAACGTTATTCCATACCGGGTCCTCCCATATACTGTCAGCTCGATGTGGAAGACTCAAAAGGGGGACCTCATCAGGTAGATGTGCCATGAAGCCTGTACAGTTGAAAAACAAATACATTTTGAAAAACTGTATTGGTGAGCATGTAATTTAACTATATCAATTAAGCTCAAATTATTATATACATGACGACTTGGAAAACAAATGTGGTCGATTATTTTAAAAGTATAAATTTGTGTGCCATTATTTTAAAAGTATAAAAATGGAATGATAATTTTTTTTCAAAACTTCATTGTTGATTTTGGCATATTTGACATAACCTTATTATTGATTTTGACATATTTGACAAAACTTCGTTACATTTATGGCATATTCGACAAAACTTCGTTATTGATTTTGTAATTTTTGTTTTGCAATAAAGTATAAAATTTGTAAATTACGTACATGTAATTCATAAATTGTAAATGTACAAAATGCTTGCATCAGTCGAAATATTAAAATCTTAAAATGATAGAAGAACTATGTGATTTTAAATAAAATTCTGTAATAAACATTTTCAATGAAGTAGAGAATAAAAACTATAGGGCTATGTGGTATAGTTAAATGTTTTTGCATTGTCATTTAGTTTAATTTATTTGTTTACTATGTTAGTTGTAAATTTTGTCAAGGAAATCAAACAATTACAATATATAAAGAATTAAACAATAGAAATGATCTATTACAAATAAAAAATGTTCTATTAAATGTACGACCCCGTTTACAAATAATGAATTACAAAAGAAAAGAAAATGATCTATTACAAATAAAGAATTACAAAAAGATCTATTACAATATGTAAGTATTACATAGTCTTCATCGACCAAGTCGCCGGACATGTTCGCCTATCATGACCTGTCTGCTGGCACTCACTGCAACGAGCGGTCAAACGCCTATCTGATATGTCCATCTCATTCGGAATACGAGACATAGATGCACGACCCCGTTTCACTTGTCGCAGACGCAGTACATTAGGCATTAAAGTCCACTGCGGATCAGCCCAATAATCTTGATGCGGTATTGGATTGAATTTAGTTTCCCAAACCCTCATGTATACAGGAAGCCTATATACTAGATCAACGTACTCGAATGGATTGTCACCGCATTCAGACATTACAGCAAGCATATGAGAACATGGATAGTGTCGTATCTCATATTTCCCACAACTGCACGTGGGTTGATTCATCCGCACAATTTGTGTATTGCGACCTCGTCCATGGCAAAAAGATGTTTGCACCTCAAACACGCGGCGTGGCCTATAAAAAATTGTAATAGAAACTAATGAAGTTCATGTTTTTAGGTGTAGTTAAATTGACAACATAATAACAATAATTTAATTTATATTACAAACTAACCTGTCATATGATATCAACTTGAAAGTATTTGCCCTTGCGATGCCATCCTCAATAGTTTTTTGCATCTCTCTAGGGTATTGGAACTCATTTCGTACATCTAGTTCAGCTTGGGCTCCCATCTCGTCAAAATATTTTACAAGCCGCCGAAATGTAAATTCAACCATAGCTGAGATAGGTAAGTTCCTTGCACCTTTCAAGACGCTATTGAAGCACTCTGCATCATTGCTAGTCAATACCCCCACCGATGTCCACCGTCATACGAAAGGGCCCACTCCTCAGGATTCATCTTGTAAACCCAAGTGATGGCTTCTTGGTCAATAGCCTGTATTTGTTGTAAGTAACCATTACACTTTCGTCGTTGATGAGAACTTCCTGCTTTCCATAGAAGTTGTTTCAGCTCCTTATTTTTGAACGTAGTGTTAAAGTTACTACAAACATGTCGAAGGCAGTGCCGATGATATCCAACAAATTGGAGCGAGGGATTCAACCAATGCCGCCTCACAGCAGCTAAAATACTCTCAGCTCGATCGGATATCAAAGTCACTCCCTGTCGGTCCATGACAATATGTTCCTTGATATTTGAAATGAAGAACGACCAAGACTCCAAACTCTCCCTGTTGACAACAGCAAATGCAAGCGGTAGTACTTTGCCATTGCAGTGACAATTGTTGCTACAAAGCAACACACCAGTGTATTTCCCGTATAAGAATGTACCATCTATGGTTATAACAGGCCTACAATGTCTGAATCCATCGATGACGGGTTTGAAAGACCAAAAACAAAGTGGAAGACGGGCACATAATGGTTGTATTTCCGGTATATCTATGCTTCCATTGCATGATGGTGCCAGGATTAGATGTTTGTAATGCATACATAAATTTAGGCAACATCATATATGATTCATCCCAATCCCCGAATACCATTCTAATTGCCTTTGCCCTTGCATGCCACGCCTTCTTGTATGATATAGTATAGTTCATGGACTTTTTTATATCTTCGATGACATTCTTAATGGGCATATCAGGTTCGTTCTGCATACAACAATACCTATGAGTCAGATTATTTGGTGTGAACACTTTAAACAAACAATTTGGTGTGAACACTTTAAACAAACAATGTGTATATAAATGTAAACACTTATTTTGTATACTCACCGCAACTTGTCCCAAAAGATGAGAAGCAATGTAACTGGAGCTAATATTTGTGTGGTCCCTGTTCATTCGTGGGTATAAACAATGGTGAGGACCCCTATACTGCTTTATTTCAAAAAGACCATGTCTCCTACTAAGAGATGCACGCAACCACCATCTACAGTCATGCTTGCAAGCACACACCCAAACGTCATGCTTGGAGGTTACGACTTTATACTCTCGATTATTGTTGCATGGTACAATTTCACAGCATGTACGAGTTGCTTCTTATCAACGAAAACCATCCCTTTGTCCAACTCTGGATTTTCAGCATTCCAGATTCGGTTACGGGGAACGACATCGCGGTACTAATGTCAAAATCACCACCCATGTGAAGTTTTCATAGAAAGGGATTTCAGGTCTAGGTGGAATGGGGCATTCTGAATATCAACGGAGCATCGACATCATCTTCTCATCATCATATCATCATCTGATCCGCCCAATAAATTTCTTCATCACACATTTCATTCTCATCATTGTCTAGGGCGACATCAGGACCGTACATGTCACTGTCAGCAAACTGCACAGAATTAACCGTTTCAGCCATATTACCAGCAACTTCAACTGGAGTCGTATGATGGCTATAGGTGGGCACATCTTGGGTGTTATTGTGAAATTCAGTCTCGTATCCACCACGTGAACTTGATTCTCCACCATGGCCATGAAATGTCTGTTGTGTGTAGCCAGCTGCATAACATTCATTTGATTCATACATAGGAGATTGAAATGCTGTCGTGTCAATCCCATGTGTCAGCAATGTAGTGAACGGATGCAAATCCATCTGTGTTATATTCGGAAGATTCTGTACAACCTCTTTCTGAATGTACACTTCCAAACAATTTGGTGGTTCAAAATTTCCACCGATACTTAAAACGGTGTTCAACGCCTCATCGTCATTTATCAGTAATATTTTGTATTTGCTGGTTGCTTGCCACTGGCGATAAGGATATCTACATTGAAGATCAATCGGACTGTTTCCCCGTAACTTGCGACCTTGGACATAAACATCTCCTCCAAATTGCCAAGTGTGGTGCCAAGTTGCACCCTATATATCCCTTTCGGCTCAGCATCATATGACACACCTTCATCGGGATCCCGAATTATGTTTCCCCCCCAGTAAAAGATAATTGGAACAGTTGCCATATACTTGCTTCAATGAAACAAAAATATTAAAATATCAACAATATACATATATCGAATTCTACTTGTAAAATAAACATTAAAATTTGCAGAAGTCACAAATAAAAGCAACCCTCTAATTTTTTGTCAATTTATATTTTCCAGGTTGAAGGAACTGTAGAGGTGAAACATTAATTCAATTTGTATTTTGTCAACTATATATTTGTGTCTCAACTTGTTCAACCTGGTGATGTAATTGTTCAGATTTATGGAAAATATAAGTTAATTTGATTTGCTCAAACTTGTGTCATTACGGACCTTAATGACAAAGTTATTTCCTATGTGAACTAGTAACCCTCGTCCATTTTGTAGAGGTCATAGGGCTTTCTTATAAAATTAAAACAAAAAGCTCATTTTGGATCATTTTGGATCGTTCTGAAAAGTAAGAAAAAAATTTAATTTATTTACTCCTTTTTTTTCTTACACATACAAAACAAAAAAAATAATTACAGACATAATTTATAATGGCCAAAAATTAGAGATAATTAAATTGAAGTTGGTGGTTAAATGTATAGACTACATTTTGGATAGTTATCCATGTGAATCTATCGGGCCATCCGTACCAATTATTTGGTATTACAAAACACAGGCTTACCCATCAAAGTGCCAATTTTTTTTTTTCCCTTCGTACGTACGAAATTGCTATGGACTATTAATTAAAATAATTTAAGACTCTTTTCATGCATATATTGTAACTAGTCTAATAATGACTTCTAATTATACAAATACTAGCGGCCGAGCACACGCGATGCGTGTGCAAACTCATTTGAAAACTCAATTGATAAAAATTTTAATACATCCTTATTCAATTTAATTTTTTTTTTAATTTATATATTGAATTGCATAATTTTTTTTCATGTATTTAATATGATATATATACACACATTCTCATATATTTCTGCATTATCTCAAATAAAATAGAAATATACTCACAAAGAGATTTTATTGAAAACATACCAAAAAAACAAAAATTAAACACACCCATACAAAATTAATCAACCAAACAAACCAATTAAGAACACAAATTTTTTTTTGGGGGAGAGAGAGATGGGGGAAGGGGTTTCGGAAGAGGAGAGAGGGGTTTGGCAAGATATACTATATATATATATATAGAAGATAGACACAGAAAAAAACCTGGGTTTGAAGAGATTGGGAAGATATTTTCCGCCCTTCTGATGAGACTCTGTGTGTGTGTGTCTCTCTCTCTCTCTCTACATTGTAGTTTTGGGGTTCTAGGGTGTGATTTCAAAGCGAGTGATATGAAAATGAGACCTGAAATCTGTAGGAATGTTGATGATTTTATGAAATCTCCATTGTTGATGAAGCCTTTCATTCTCCAACCTCTGCTTCACCAGATCTGATCTCTCTCTCTCCCGAAATTTCAATCGTTCAAAACAAAATTGGAAGATATTGAAACTGATTTAAAACTGTTGTACAGTTTGGAAACGTGGGGAGAGGGGGGGTTGGAATTGGTTGGTTTGAATTTACCATATTACCCTTAACTATAAATTGATATTAGTGTAAAAATAATATAATTATTTAAAAAATTATGGCCATTTTAGGAAAAATTAAAAACAAAATTTAAGAGAGGCTTCAAGACACCAAAGCTCATGTTGGCTTTTAATAATAGTATAGATAAATAAAAATTATTAAAACATAATGTTTACATTTTCCTTTTCAATGGTAGTGGACAATCACAAAGTGGAAAAGGCGGTAAGTCAATTCGTTCAATACCCATTTCAAAAACTTTTTCAAATTTTCTTCAGTTTTCTGAGGAAATTTTAATTTGTACTAAATGTTATTATATGTATTACAAATTCAGCTCATTAAATTTTTTAATCATATTTTGGGTGCCTGACCCCAAATATAGTGAAATAAACCAAACGAAATTAAACCAAATTTTTTTATTTAAATCAAATAGAGTCAAATTTAAATATTTTGAGAAACCAATAAAAATATTTCTTTTGAATAAAATAGAGTCAAAATTAAATATTTTGAGAAACCAATAAAAATATTTCTTTTGATAAAATAGAGTCAAAATTAAATATTTGAGAGAACATGATCTTTTATTTGAGAGAACATGATCTTTTCATGGAGAGAAAATTAAATATTTTTTAATCAAATACATTCAAAATTAAATATTTTTTTGTTAATAATTATATTTTGTAGAAATTAGACATTAACAATTTCTGAACCATAATTTGATTCAAAAAATATAGACATTTTCATTCACAAGCATAATTTCAAAATTCCAATTTCTGATTTCAAATTTCAAAATATGACATTTCATAATCGAATTCAACAATTCTCAATTACATGAATTTCGTAATATGACATTAACAATTACAATTATATGAATTTCAATTTTTTCTAATTTATTCTTAATTAAACAAGATTACTTTTAAAACCATAATTTCAAACCCTAATTTCCTTTTCATTCCTCTTAACAAGCAAAAAAAAAAAAAAAAAAACTCACAAGCTCATTTCAAAATTCATTTTCTGATTTCAAATTTCAAAATATAGACATTTCATAATTTCAAATCAACAATTCTCAATTACATGAATTTCATAATATGACATTAACAATATCAATTATATGAATTTCGGATTTTTTAATCGCAATTCTTAATTAAAAAAAAATTCTTTTAAAACCCTAATTTCAAACCCTAATTTCCTTTTAATTCCTCTTAACAAGCAAAAAAAAAAACTCACAAGCATAATTTCAAAATATAGACATTTCATAATTTGAATTCAACAATTCTCAATTACATGAATTTCATAATATGACATTAACAATTATCAATTATATGAATTTCGGATTTTTTAATCGCAATTCTTAATTAAAAAAAATTACTTTTAAAACCCTAATTTCAAACCCTAATTTCCTTTTAATTCCTCTTAACAAGCAAAAAAAAAAAAACAATTTCCAATTCAACAAATGTACGTTGGTTTATTCAATATTCAAAATATAGACATTTTGATTCACAAGCATAATTTCAAAATTCCAATTTCTGATTTCAAATTTCAAAATATAAACATTTCGTAATTTCAATTCACAATTCTCAATTCTCAATTATATGAATTTCATAATATGACATTAACAATTATCAATTATATGAATTTATGATTTACGAATTTCATCATTCCAAATTCCAAATTTCAATTCTCAATTCTCAATTCTCAATTCTCATATTTATGATTTATTTAAAAAATTCAAAAAATTAAAAAAATTCCAAACCTGATTTAGATTCAAAAGCATAAACATTCAAAAGCATTAGAACCGTTAATAATGTGAACCCTAAAATGTCATCCTAATTCGAACAATCTTAATAATGTGAACAATCTGATATCGAACCCTAATTTCATAACCACAACCACACTGATAAAATATAAACATTCATAACCATATTCAATTCACAAGCAACATCCAAAAATTCAAAAGCAAAAAAAATTCCCAAATTCAAAAGCATTCGCATTTCTGATTTCCAAACCCTGATTTCTGATTTAAAAAAATTCCAAACCCTAATTTCATAACCACAATGATAAAACCCTAACACATTTAATAATTCACATGTAAAACCCTAACATTGACAAAAATACAAACACATTCACATTTTCACAAACACAAAAACTAAATACATAAAATTAGGGTTAATGTCATACCACGGAGAGAGAGAGAGCACAGACAGAGTGAGAGCAGAGAGCAGAGACCGACAGCAGAGAGCTCCGAGCTGAGCTGAGAGATGGAGAGTGAGTGATGAGAGAGGCTGAGAGATGGAGAGTGAGCTGAAGAGATGGAGAGTGAGTGATGGAGAGGCTGAGAGATGGAGAGTGAGCTGAGAGCGAGAGGAGAGCAAGAGCCGAAAAACCTAAG
>JAPPVO010007635.1:0-14459 GCA_030407325.1 Camellia japonica | reverse complement strand
CTCTAATATAACACATAAAAAAATACTAAAAACTGTTTAATATACTTTTTCTAAACGTAACACTCACAGTTTGGAAATTATACATTTATCCAAAGCTTACTAACAAATTTTTGTACTCTTTTTGGAATGGTTTGAAGAATCTCACATCCTTTTTAGAGTGTTACATTAGAATATTACGTTTGGGAACACTAATGAATTTTTTTGTGCGTTACATTGGACTGTTATACTAAAGAGTTTTTTTTTAGTGTTACGTTTGATAAAAGTATACTAATGATTTTTTTTTTTTTTTTTTTGAAGTGTTACAGTTTAAAATTATACATTTGCCCAAAGTTTACTAATGAGTTTTTGTGCTCCTTTTGAAATATTTGAAGAATCCCACATCTTTTTGGAATGTTTGAAAGATCACATATTTTAAGTCATTTTTATACTCATGTTGAAATATTTTCCAAATAAAAATATTCTCATATAAAAATTAATCCTAAATTTAATTCCCATAAAATTGTGTACCTTACCTTTCTAGCACAAAAGAAAAAAGAAAGAAACATAATAGAAATAAGGTATAACCGTAGATCCAGTTTCTAAATAATATATTAAATCTACATTTAAAATTCTTGGGACTAAATGAATTATCATTCCTCAATATAGGATTTATAGGTAAATTTTCCTAATAAAATTTTGTTTTGAAATTATAAAAAATAAAATTGTTAGTCCTAGATTCTAATTAATGATGAGAATTTTATTTTGTATTTTTAACTCACCTAAACTTTTTATTTGAAAATGTAAAAATATTTAATTAACCTGTTAATTTTGAGAATGGATGCGTTGGTGGGGGGTTGAAAATTTCACAAATTTTCAAATTGACCACAATAATTTAAATTTTGAGAGAGTATAGTATAATTATGTTAATTTTGTGTAGCCATTATATTTTAGGCAAATTACACTTTACTTCCTCAACTATTACTTTTTTTTTTTTTTTTATCCCTTCAAACTAAAAATTAAAAATTAAAACAATGTATCACTGATTTTCTAAAAATTTTCAATCTAACCCTTATGTTTCAATTTTGTTAACAAAATAGACGAAAAATGTGCATGTAATGTGCATATGTCATATTTATGACAGCTCTTTAACGAATATTTTTGTCATGAATATTGATACTGATGGGCACCCTAGAAGGCCCAACTCACAATAGAGTCTAGCCTACAGCCCAGATATTGAAAGCCCAATAGTTCTGAGAAGCCAATGCTGGGTCAGGACCATTTGCATTTAAACACCTATCAGGTAAGGAATTAGCCACGTAAGTAGACAAAAATCCTACAAAGTTATTGCACCCGCATCAGTCATTTAATAAGGCCACCATAGTATTAAATGCGGCAAGACCCCTCGCGTCGAAGTGCGTAGAATCACCATGAACAATGTCAACTAAGCTATAGACTTTCGGCAGACAAGACAGTTTGGAGTGAATAAGGAAATAATGAGCGAAGGATATAAGGAAGCTTTGGAGACACACTAAAGGTTAAGTTTTCTGATCATCACTTGTTTTCTTTCTCCCTTTCCAATCAATCCGCCCTAATCTAACTTGGTCGTCGGAGTGCCCGTTGGGGGACTACCTCCCCCTTTGGACTATTTTACAGGTATGCTTTGTGGACGTCAAGGCCAGTAGATCCGTTAGAAGCGTGGACCAGCTCGACCCATCCCTCTTTTTTGTCCCAGTACTAACAAATATAATATGTGCACATTATATGCACATTTTCTGTCTGTTTTATTAATAAAATTGAGACATAAGAATTAGATTAAAAAAATTTAAAAGATGAAGGTATGTTGTTCTAATTTTTAGTTTGAGGGGTAGTAAAAAATGATAATAGTTGAGGGTAAAGTGTAATTTGCCTTGGTAACTTTTTTTAAAAAAATCGTAAATGAAGTTAGTGTAAATCAATATTAAAAAATAATAATAATAATAAAAAGGACAAAACCAAATTATTTATTAAAAAAATAACAAAAACAAAATAGTAAGGAGGGGTCAGTCAACAATTTATATCTTATCCGAATCTAATGGGTAAATAAAAAGGATTGGACGTCTTTCGTTTTTAATCGGATTGGGCAATTTAGTTTGATCTAATGAATTATTTTTTAATTTTATTTTAATAATTTGAACCGTTCACATTTTAAAATTTGTGAAGTATATAATTCTTGCAAAACATTAAATCGATCTCATAACGGAAATCATATGTTCAAATCAATTTTGTATAAATTGTTTATTTTCTTATCGTCTATTTTTTTCATGTAAAACTAATTCAAATACATGACTTTCTTTATCCGATCGACTTAATTTTTTTTTTAAATAATATATTTAATAAATTTTAAAATATAGATAATTTGAATTATTAAAAAAAAAACCTAAAAATGAGATTACAAAATCCAACAACACCTCTCCCGTCCATAAAAAACTGGGGAAAAACCCTGGCCTAAATAAAATGATGGAAAAACGTGTGTGTGGTCGCTTTCTTCATTAATAGCACACTTCATAGTTTGTCTGTATCCATTTAAATATTTCTGCTCAAATGCTAGACATTGGTTTACATTTAATTTTTTTGGGTGAACAATATTTTTTAAATAAAAGTATTTTTTTTTTTAATATTACGTATGAATAAGTAAAAGTATTTTTTTTTTTTAATATTACGTATGAATAAGTTTAAAACATTTTGAAATTAATAAAAAAATATCTGTCTTTATCTATTTGTTAGCAATAAACTAAAGTGGTTGATAGACTTATGATGATGAGGTGCTACACACACGACCTGTGATTATTTTGGCTATACAAAACTTTTTCGAAAAAGGAGTCTGACCCGACCATAAAAGTGAAAAATAATTATGGGGTATGAAGGGTCGCTGCTGCACACCTATCAAAGCAATAACTTTTGTGTTTTTGATTGGAGATTTATTATCAACTTATTTTTATAATTTAAATTATTTATTTTTTAAAATTTATTGGGTATTTTAAATATGTCAAAAATTATATAATCAGATATTGGTAATCATATGATCAAATTATATTTATTATAAAAAAATAATAATAAATTTTCTTTTGAAAAATAGTATAAAAAATATATAATTCGATCACTTAACTGTTAATATCCGATTAATATAATTTTTGATATACATAAATTACAAATCTTATAAAATAAATAATTTAAATTATAAAAATAAACTTATAATAAATCTCAAATTAAAATACAACAGTTATTATTGTGTCAAAGACAGCAATCCCATATCCGGTTATGCGCATGTTTGAGATAATTTTTTTTAATTTGTAGTATGTTTTCGAAATTAAAAACAGGACATGGAAAAGGTATGCACGAGGGCGGCTTGAATTGGATGCTTTGTGCTCTGTCAATTGTGATTGCGCAAATGTGTCATCTTTTTCTGAAGTAATCAGAAGAATCTTTAAGCTTTTAGGTGCATGGCCTTCTTTGGGAAGTTGCTGTGTTAAATTAAAAGTTGGTATAAGTTGTTAGGGTCATGATTTTTTACCGTCTTCAATCACCACCCTCACACTTTTTCTGCGACGGATAGTAATTAGAGAAGAAGAAAAAAAAAAAAAAATAGTCAATTATGTTGAGAGGGGTGGGAGTGGGGGTGGGGGTGGAGGTCCGGGTTATATTATTTTTTTTATTTTTCTATATACTTTTTATAAAAAATTAAAAATTTATTAAAATAATATATTCTCAAACAAGATTCATTAAAATCGACCGATTCGATTTAATTTATATATTTTTTAGTGATTTTAAAATCGATCAATTCGATTTAATTCATATATTTTTCAATGATTTTAATACTATGGGCTGATAGACACGAATGATTTTTTTTTAATCTGTTTATATTCGAATGAATGGCAAATGAAAAGTCATCCGATCTAACCCCATCCACCAATCCTTTTTTAAAAAATGATATTATATTTTTGCACTTTGTATTAAAAAAAAGACATTTTATTTAATAATAATATTAATTACTTATGAAATATAAAAGTTTGATCTTTATTTTAATTATAAATAGTGAAAAATAAAAATTTTAGACTCAAATAAGGCCAAAAATAGTAAAGAACTACTCTAAAATAATTCAAAAGAGAGAGAGCATAAGATAGTAAAATTCAAATTGCCAAATCGATCTGTATCCATCTACCAACTTGCATAGTTTGTTCAATTTGTATCCGCTAACTAAGCGAATGAGGATTAATTTTTTTCCAATCCACCTAAATTTGGACAGACGGCAAATGAGAGGCCATCCGACATAATCTGATTCGCGAGCACTCCTAATTTTTCTTCAGATAGATTATATCAAATCAAAAAGGTGTTGGTATTTTTTCATAATAATACTAAAAAATATATAAAATAAAATTAAATAGAAATGACAAAATAATTTTTTTTTAAAGAATGAAATACAAAATAAAACTACAAAACTAAAAATACAAGAATAAATTAGATTACATCATGAAACTCACATAAACAAAATTACTAATAGAACAAATTATTAACATAGATAACTAAATATTAGAACTCGTCAAGGTAAAATTAATTTTGAAAAATTAAAGAACAAATGACAATAAATGAAGAAAATCAAAACCTATGGTATACATAGTTGCCTTAAAATATATTCGCCGCCCACCAATGGGTGCAGGAAGAACGTCAGCGTCTTTTTCTCAGGATACGACAGTTGAAACCAATACTACTGCAGGAGCACCTCCTGAATAGTTTCGGCGAACTGACTAAAGGCAATACTCTCTCTCTCTAACAAAAACCAAATAAGGGGCTAGCAAAAAAAAAAAGACCTTGAAATTTTTCCTTTGGTGTAAACACATCTCCAACTTTTGCACACCCAAAAAAAAAAAAAAAAAAAAAAAATTGCAAATTTTTGTTTTGATGTAAACGCATCTCCAACTTTTTTTTCTTTTTTTTTTTTAAATTGGAGGGGACAGACCTCTATTTATATTTGTAAAGGAGAGCCTTAGCCATAAAGCCTAACATCAATAAAGTTATTAAATTGCCATCAAATGTCATCTACTCTAGCGATTAGGGCTAAAGTTACAAAGGTTAAAAATTTATGACTACTAATATAGTCGTCAACTCTATCATCAAAAGATGAGAGTTACAAAAGTCCAAACTCTCATGTGCTTAATATACACACACATACACACATATATCTAATGATGTTTGAATAATTCAAACAGATGGATCGCAAAACGAATACCGATGTTGAGTCACAACTTGATCTAAGCTCAATCTCAAACATATACACAAGCTAAGCCCAACACAGCACAACTTACTCCATACTCAAGACTAGGTCCAAGTCTAAGTCCAAGACCAAGACCAAACCCTACACATGCACAAGCACAAGTCTAGACCCAGTCGAAATCGAGACTAAATCCAAATCTAAGTCTAACTTTTATTGATATCCACTTTATGAGACAATTTTTATTTATAACCTAATAATTTTGGCTCATTATTTTTGTGTTGTAACATTCTCATTTAATAGTATACAAAACCACTTAAACCTACCTCAACTAACGATTGTATCCCACTTTAATTTCATATTAAAATTTTCAAAAAACTATTTTATATTTCAACAAAAACTACTTTAAAAAAATAATAATGAATAAGTATAGTTAAAATTCAATTGGTGTATTGTGAGTCATGTATAAAGATGTTTTTGATTAAGATAATTGGTGAGTCATGCATAAATGTTTTAAAACAAAAATAAAGATAAAGAATTGAGAATTCCAGGTAGATCACTGGAAAGATTTTCCACGTAGGTTAGAACATTTTTAATAGGAGAGATGTTTAGAATATTTTAGATATTTTATCTAGCTTCATTATAAAATAAAATTCTAAATAAATAAGTATCGCTATAAATATTTTGACTCATCTTTTATTGACCAATTTTACTTTAATAGTCTTAGAAATTGTTGGCTTTTTTGGCTTTCAAAGGTCAGTATTGTAATTTTAAGTATGCCAGTAAGGATCAATCAGTCCTTACAGAAGATTAATTGCCAACCAATTTTCAGACGATTGTGTTTTAGTTCTTTCAGCCTCAATGAAGAGGACTTTTACTGGTGGCTTTTTTAGGAGAATTTAGTAAACAACAATTAAATGAAGAACAATTGTAGCATTTCATTAAGTAAAAATGAAAAACTCACAATGATCTGACCCAATCTCGTAGAAGTTTATAGCAACAAGCTATTCGAAACTACTCCTATGAATAAAGTGCAATACAGGAATTTGAAGTGCAGAAATGTAAAGAAATGTAAAAACTGGAAGGAAAATAAAGTAGATAAAAACTGGTTTCTAGATCTGAGTCTTGATCCTTCTTTCTAGTAGATCCTTCTCTACTATTTATACTTCTCAATAATAACTGTCGAAATGGGCTTCTAACCGTCGAAACATCCTTCCATAATCACTGATCATGCTCTCTCACAGTTAGCTCCACTACGCCATGTTTGTAGTTAGGCTTCCCTCCTGATTTTGAATTTGAACCTTATGAGTAACTGTTAGGCCACATCACCTTATATCCCTCGATCATTCCAGTGTTACGTAGACCCATTACTACTAGTATGGGTTGACACGTGTCTGACTATGGTTAGCGATTTATATTACGTTCCCAAATTGTCCGTCTCATGCCAAGTGTTGAATCGTGATTGGCTTATACAATTTATACAGACAGCATTACCCCCCGCACTAATATACCCAATACTTTGTGATATTAGTGGATCAAAACACTTCACCCACTTCCTGGGACGTGCATAGGTTTCACATCTTCTTAGAACTGCAACCGACTGCATTAAATTATTTTCTACACCTTAAACATTTCCCACTATCTGAGCATTCGAAATGACTGATACAGCTCACATGGCCAACAAACTTTCTTTGACATAGATCGATCATACGAGGAGTTGTTAGATAATGATGTTTGCCCTCGAAAGAATTTTCATACATTTATTAGCCACACCTATCCATCTCCCTATATTCAAGTCATGGAAGCTTTTGCAAACTATCGACCTTTGGATTACGAGCCTATTGTTCATAATTCTTTAGCCCAAAACTTTGCAAACATGGATATTGGAAGCTCTTCTTCTAACCAAAAACATTCTGCGTGGAATGAGGCTGCAGCTTCTTCTTCTTCTTCTAAGACTTCTAGCTGGGGAGGCTGGCCAAAACCTGAGGAATCCAAGCTGAGAGAGCGCATTAATCATCACTTTGTTGAATTCGCTGATCTTTCATCTTTCCCTCATTTCGCTCGGAGCTAAGTGATTTACCCATATGTATCCATCGATCGCCGACATAATTTGGAAGACAACTTACTCATAGCATGGTACACATCCTCCATGCCTACAAAGATTGTGCAAGCCACTCGTTGTCCAAAGGAAGCACAAGGGTACAGCCTGTCATTCTTAGCTCATAGGGCAAAATTTTGCTCTTCTGACTAGTTTGAATGCGTAAACAACCCTCAATTCCCTCTTTCTTTTGAGATGGATCCTCCTGCACCTCCTTTTCCGTAAAACCCTCATTGGGTGGAAGAACTGAGACTTACTCTCTTTGAGAATCAGTTTCTTCCTTTCTATGAACGTCCAACTCCCCCTACTATATTTGAGCGATATCAAGCTCAGCTTTTGCTTGCGGCCTTTTCTTACTTGCCTTTTAATGTTCTTAAGGGTGATGTTCCTCTTAAGAACTTTCGATGGGCTTGTGACGTTATGACCCCGAGTCATATCCTCAATCCTATTGCCCAAGCAGAGCTTCAGATGTTTTTGGATCAACTCCCATTACTTTTTCATTGGCACCAAACTTCTGTGGCCACCACTCAATCTTTGGACAAAATCTCAGCCCGTCGAATTCATACCCAGTATGAAGCAGAGAACCTTATCGACGAATATAATGATTTCAAGAATAAAGATTCTGCATACTTGGATGACTTGGATATGGATGAGATGGAACAAGGATTAAAAGAAACAGAGTTTGAAGTAAAAGCCGAAAAACTTTTTTATCAAATAATAGCATATCAGCTTCAACACCCTAGCCTAGAGAAGATAGAAGATAGAAGACAGAGTAAAAAAGGAACATAAATTTATTGACCATAGTTGGAACAAATTCCATGACCTTGTCATTTTCTCTACTCCTTATTTTTATGAAATTAAATATGTAGCCAAAAAAGGCTTCTGATGTAATTACTTTAATCTTAATAGAGCCAAGTTTTCCTTTCTTTATTTGGCGTGTTCTGATTTTACTCTATTTGTCCAAAACAAACAAAATCGGAGCTTCGAATTCACCAATTTTGTCCTTTGAAACCTGATTTGAACATATCCAATGGAATATTGGAAACTTAATTTGAACTTCTCCAACATATGGAATGTTGACAACCCTTGCCTTAGGTCTCCTCTTTTTAATCACATGGTTAACATAATCAACAGTTTCGAATCAACTATTCTTGCTTCGAATAAACAATCTACATTTTCCGAAGTATAGAAATTTCCTTTAAGGATTGCACTATTTTATTCTAAAAAAGTGAGTCCCTTTTATATCCTTCATTGCTTAACCAACTATTGGTTTTATGTCACTTCGAAGTCTAGAACAAATAAATTCTAACTGCAGAATATTTCAAATTTTATTTCGAAGGATTTTACTTTCAATAAGAAACCTAAAAACAGGTCTTTAACCCTCTTGAAGCAAACAAACACCTGAGCATTCTTGTTTTCTTAAGTGTGAAATGTGTTTCGAAGTCAGCTTCCTGCTTTCGAAGCCCTAACTGGATGTTTATCACCTAGCTTTGGAGCCAAAGCTTGGCTTCGAAGCCAAATACTTGATTTCGAAGCCAATATAAGTGTTTGAGATACATATTCCTCCCAAATTATCCATCTTGAGGGAAACTTTTCACATCCGTACCTTCAGTACTTCTTTATGAATTCTACCCATTTAAAACGATTGAGTGTTTTTTCAGACAGAAAGGCTTAAAAACCCTTTTATTTCATGCTCTTAATTTACTTTGCTCGCCCAGCACACAAACTCTTCATCTCCATTGACCTCTCTTCTTCTTTACCCTCTTTCTCAACTTCGTCTTCTGAAACTTCTACTAATGGCTTCTTTCTACTTGAAGATACCAGTTGTGGAGCGCGTGAGTCCATTCGTAGCCTTAAAAAAGATCATCGCTGAAGAGTGTGAGAAATACAAAGCTAGTGAGAAGAGTGCTATTGATGGGCACATATTCATTCCCCGTCGCCATGAACAACAGGAATATGTACTTGGGCCTATTTTTAAAGAGGTCACCACTGAGTTCCCAGCATTGTATCCGCGTCTGAAGGATCATTGCCTCCTTTATGAAGGCAGTCTTGATTGGGGGAGCTGGAGAATGAACCGACCTCATCTCTGCTGGCCCACAGTAAGACCAGAGTGAGAGGAATGGTATGATCAGGTCATCCCTGCTAGAACACTGGATCTTTAGGAGCTTTGCCTCTTCAACGCCCTTAAATTGTCCAGCTTCACTATTTCAGCAGACCCATTTTTAATACCTATTGCTCTTTGTTTTTGGAATTCTGCTTTCAATTTCTTCCAATTTAGATGTGGGATGATGGCTCCTACTGTCCTTGACATCTGCCATCTGTTAGGATTATCCCTATTGGTACACCCCATCGGTCCAGACTATCCTGACCTCAAAACCCCTTTTTCTCTCCCCCCTCGAACTCATCCTATAGTGACTTTGTCAATGTTGAGAACAAAAGAGAAGACCCTGTGACTAATAGGGAATTTTTCTCTTTTTTATTGTATTGGCTTTGCACATTCCTCTTCTGTACTTCTTTTCAAGATCATGCCTGAGTTTGGTCCTCTTGCCAAAGCCTTTGTTTACATGGAAAGGTGGCCTTAGCTCCATATGTTTTGGGTCATGTTTATAAAGCTTGTTCCCTCTTTTGTGAAAAACCCATGGATGCCAATCAAGGAGGCCCATTTTGGATACTCAAACTTTGATTTTTTGCATACTTCATTGATTTGCAGTCTAAATGCTTAAAGTTCTTGGTGCCAAACCCTACCACTTATGGTATGAAGTTAGCCAATGTTTCACTTTATCCTTCCAACTTCGCCTTCTACTTTTCTTTCTTTCACCAACTTCTAGCTTCCCCTTTTTCTCACACCTTCTGCCCCTTTGAAGCTACCAATATTGGCCCAGCCTGGCTGAGGACCTTTTTGAGTGATAGGTCCTGCTCTACGCCTCAGCACAAAAACATGTGGGCTTCTATTTTGATCCCTAGGGAACTATTCATTGGTACTATGAACCCCAGAGCTTATAAGTGCATCTCTGAGCCCTATTGTCCTGCCCAATTTGCTAGGCAATTTGGACTCTCACAGGGGGTCCCTATCCCTCTCTGCAGTCAGTCCAATTTAAACCTTGCCAGCAGAGATTTGAAGGTTCCAAGATCCAGATTGGAAGAAGCAACTTCCAAATTTATCCAAGATCTAATTGATTTTGAGTACCTACCCTTCATACCTCAAAGCAATACACTGAAAAGGTACCAGAACTGGTGGATGGCCAATATGGAGGTGCACTTGGCCATTTCTCCTCAAGATCTATTAATGGTACTAGACGTGCCTCAAGCCAAGTCTAAAGGGACTGGAGTGGTTACTTCCTCCACTGCTCATGCTACCCCAGTTCTCACCCCTGCTACTACAGAGTCTGCTCCTGCTGCCTCACCTCCTCCTAGAGTTACTCGAGCTGCTTCGAAGAAAAGTATGCACTGCTGCTTCTTTTCTTTTCTCCTTTTTAATGATACTTTTGCCTTTTACTTATAGTTCCTTCTTTGGTACAGGTGGCGTAGGCGCCTCACAGGGAGACTCTCTTCAAAGAGCTCAAGCTTTAAATCTCCTTAAGAGCAAGCAAAAACAACAAAGGAAAAAAAAACTTTTGCTTGATCCTGAAAAGAAGGTACCTGAGGCTCACGTGGAGGAGGAGGAAGTAGAAAAAGAGCAAGAGACACCATTAAAAAGGAAGAAGAAAATAACAGTCTCTCTCTCTGATTTCACTGGGGACCCCATTCACAAAGCATCTGTTAAAGCAGTGGAAGCGGAACACTCTAAAGAAATCATTGTGTTCCAGAGGACTGAGAAGAGGAGACAACAACAAATGCTTAGGGATGAAGCTGTTGCTGCTAATGAACTCCAAAGAGAAACTACAAGGAAACAACAAACTGCTGAACATTATACCCTTCGCAGCTCTCCAACCATTGCTACCACTTCTGAAACTAGTAATTTCCTTTTGTGTCTCTAATTTCCTTTCTCAAGTTCTTGATACTGAAACTTAACATTGCTTCGTATTTCTTCTTTTGCAGCAACAACTACTCTGCCTTTTACTTCAATAAGGACTTCTTTAGTTTCATCTGAAGTTGAAAGACTATCAGAAGCAATACCTCAAAGTGTGGAGCCTATTCAAGCCATACTCCCACTCCCTAGTTCTACACTTTTCATACCCTTTTCTAGGCAAAGCATTCTTGTATCCTTATCATTTGGCTTAACTCCATACCTTCATCTTCTATCCTTTAACTCAGCCCAATTTATTCTCCTTCAAACCTTGCTACTCCTTTCCCTCCTAAGAAAATCCCAATAATTACTTCATCTCCAGTGATAGTTGATTCCCTTAGAGAAGACACTGGTAGCTCACCAGTTCCTTGTCCACTATCCCTATCTGGCTCCAGTCACTCTTCTCTTGATCTACTAGTAGCCAGGACTATGGAAACTGCTAGGGATACTTCATCTTCCTCCCCTATCCCTGTGCAACCATCTCTTCCTTCTACCAGAGCCCTTTATGCACTAACCCTGTCAACGGAAGAGATGGACATTTTTGAAGCTAGACTAGCTAGCCTTTTTGACATGCCTTCTACCATTCCAACAGCTAGCAATGAAACTGAGCCATTGGTTCTGACTGATTCTCTTTTGGAAATTTTTAAGAGCTCTTCCACCACCAGTAGGACTTTCTCGCCTTCATTGGATTTGGACAACTATCTAGAGTTGCTGACATTGTTCTCGAGGATCCCCTTCGAAGCCTTGCAAAGACCTATTATCAAGAATGGTTTCCTCCAGTGCTGCAAGGTTATTGAGCAATCAGCATGGCTATTTCAAGTCATTTATCTCAGGCAGCAGCTACCATTGACTTTTATATCAACATCTGCCATGTTGCCAAAGCTGTAGAGGAGAAATTGTTGAGAGACCAGAAATTTGTTTCCCAGATACATGCTGAAGTGTCTGAATTGAAAGAACAACATTCCTCTGTCTCCCAATTTCGAGCTCAACTCTTGGAGAAGAAAGCTCAACTAGAAGAAAAGTTATCAGCAGTCAACTTGGCTTTGGATCGAATTGCCACCAAGCTGCAAATCACCAACCAAGGACTGGCTGATCGGAAGTAGGAGATGACTACGGCTATTCAGTTGTTCCCATCTCTTAAGAGTAGAGAGTCTATTGTAAAGGAACAACTGAAACATTATACTGACTTTTGGGCCAATCTATGGCTGCATGTATTCAAGTCCTTATGAAATAAAATCTTTATTTATTATTTGAGTGTTTTCATGCTTCTTTTGTTTAGCACTTTACTATACTCTTGTGTTTCCCAACAGTTGGATAATAAGGCTTCAAATACTTGCCATTAATTTTCTTAGGGTGTACATATCCATTCAAATTTCTCAAATGATATGCTCCCCAAGGCAAGACTCTATGAACTTGGTATGGTCCTTCCTAATTAGGTGACCATTTGCCAAACTTATGGCTTTTAATCCCTATTGGGAGTATTGTCTTCCATACCAAATCTCCTTCATCAAAGCTAATGTGCTTGACTTTCTTATTATAGTTTTTGGCTGCTTTCTTCTTTTGGAAAAGAATGCTATTTAATGCCAAAATTCTAGCTTCATCCACATTCTCTAATTCCAAGCACATACTCTGATGGTACTGCTCAGGAACTAACTGATCCTGGCATCTCACCCTCAAGGACTTGATGTTAATTTCTACAAGTAACACTGCATCATGCCCATATACTAAGGCATAAGGAGTAACTCATGTACTTGATCTTGGAGAAGTCCTATAAGCCCATAATACATCCAACAGTAAGTTATGTCAATCCTTGGGATTGTCTTCCACAACTCTCTGTATTCCTTTTTTCAAGGATTTATTGGATGATTCTGCCTGACCATTTGCCTGTGCATAATAGGGGGTAGAATTAACAAGGCTAATTCCAAACTCTGCCACAAAAGACTTTACCATCTTCCATCAAATACAGTCCCATTATCAACAGTTATGGTCTGTGGGATGCCAAATCTGTGGATCAGATCTTTAATGAATCCAATAACTTCAGTCTGGTCTACAGCCTTATATGGTTTAGCTTCGACCCACTTAGTGAAGTAATCTGTGGCCACTAAGATGAAACAATGATGCTTCGAAGAGGGTGGATGTATTTTTCCTATCATATCCATAGCCCATCCTCTAAACGGCCAAGGCTTCACAACCGCATGCAAATCAGTTATTGGTACATGTCTTATCGTGCCATGCTTTTGGCATGCCTGGCAACCTCTAGCATATTCTATACAATCTTTAAGGATGGTTGGCCAATAGTAGGAATGTCTTCGAAGCAGCCATCTCATCTTCACACCAGGCTGATGAGCACCACAGATGCCTTCATGAACCTCAGCCATGGCTGTCAATGCCTCTTTGGCCCTAAACATTCCAATAATAACCCATCTGCTCCCCTTTTGTAAAGAGCATTACCATACACTATGTATTGCATAGATTGTAATTTGATTTTTCTGCTGGCTTTCGAAGATGGGCCAGTTAGGTACCGCATTATTGGATACCTCCAATCTTGTTCTTGTAAGTCATTATGATTGACTTCTAACACCACATTCCTTTTAGTTAAGGGTGGTATTACTTTTTGATATGTTGTTTGGCTTATGTTCATTTGAGTGTTATCCCTTCTCCTGAAATTCGAAGCTTTCTGAGCCACATCATTGGCTTTGTTATTCATGAATCTTGGGACATAAGTCACATTTGCTATCTGGAATTGAGAAAGCAAATGTAATGCAACAACATAGTATGGCAACATGCTTGCACTTTGACATTTGAAAATTCCTTTCACTTGGTTAACCACCAATTGAGAATCTCCAAATATATCAACTGCATGAGCTTGTAATCCAATAAGTATTTCCAGTCCCATTATTAAAGCTTCATATTCAGCTTGATTATTGGAACAAGTAATTTCATCCACTCTGAAACCATGTGTGGTTTCTACCCCCTGTGGTGACTTAATCACCACACCAATTCCAGTTAGACTGTTGGCTTTTGATCCATCAAACCACATTTGCCATGGTTCAATATTAACCATACCAAGATCCATTATCTCTTGGCTTTCTGTCTGACATGGATGATCTGCCAAGAAATTAGCTAAAACT
>JAPPVO010007634.1:0-26933 GCA_030407325.1 Camellia japonica | reverse complement strand
TAGAGAACTCCGCTTGGCGGACAGCATCCTCCTGCATTTGCTTCATACTCTCTTGGAGTTGGCGCATCATTTCTTCCATTCCGGCCATATTCTGCTGATCCTGCTAACTGACTGGTATGTGTATTCTATGGCAGAAACTGAGACCTCAGCCCGACTGTTCGACTGTTAGGGTAGACCACTGCTCTGGTAACCTCTGCTTCAGACACACTACGTCTTCTCGGTCTTCTTCTACACAACCGGGGGTAGAGAATGGAACACTGGTGTTCGTCAACCAGATCCTCAGATCGATTGAGCCGACGACCTCTTGTCCAAAGTGCTTGGGGAATATCTGCTGGGTCGGAAGCAATTGTGCTAAAACTGTCCTAGCAAAAAGATAAATAAAGCAATAAGGAAATAAATAACCAGATAAATGAACAGCATAACAGCTTAAAATAAATACACAACACACAGCTGGGCATTGCAACACACGGTCGATAAGCTGAATACACACTGTCTTCAAACACTGATCATTATCCCTGAATCACTGTCCCCGAAAACTGAATCTGATACCCGCAGATAACTGATTCTCAAACACTGACTGATGCCTGCAGGCCTGATGCCCAAACTCATAAACTGATACATGCATTCCCTGTAGAGACGCACTCTAAAAGCACATAACAGATAAGTGAGAGCCAAAACACCCCTATGTTGGGATAGGGTTTCCCTGTCCTATTTTGTCAGGAACTAGGGTTTCACTACGCACGCAGCGGTTTCAAACAACCTATATTGGGTAAGCAACCTGTCCTAGTTTGGAATGGTCACTATGGATTCCGAATATGCACTAGGTCGAATGGTCAAAAGGGTGCCCCGGTAAAATCGGGGTTTGTTTTCCCATACTGGCAGAGCCCGTAACCGGTAAGCCTTATGGCACGCAGCCTCTGGCAAACAGCTCAGGAATAGCAGATGGCAAGCACGGTGTCCTAGGCGCACCAATGCAACTGCAATGCAAAGAAACACACAAGTGTAGTCAAAACCAGATATCATGAGTTCGAGTCAGGTTCTCTAAATCCCCAGCAGAGTCGCCAGAAACTGTAGACGTCCCCGAACGCCCCGGGAGAGATGAGTCCCCCGTTCCGTTCATCTTGGGCTCACTACAGTTCAGGACTCAAATGTCACGGTTCTTAATCTGAACCAAAGAGTCCAAATCCAGCAAATCGTTTTGAGAAAACAGATTTTTTTGAAAGAAGTGCCAAACATGGACTGCTTTGCCAGATACAGAGTCGCCACCTAAATATTTATTTTTGGGAAATTTAGGAAACCCTGACTCGTTGCCTAAGGCCACGTGTCCGTCATCACCAAAGTTGCCTCGGCTCGGGAACTTGGGTACGATTGGGGAAGGTCACTTCGTGAGCACCCCCGCTCGCCCGATCAAAGATTGGCCTCTACTAAGCATGATATCGAGTTTTGAAAACCTTATGCATTCTTATTCCGGTTATTAGCCTAGATTTACTATGTGATGCGCACAGCATACAAGTATAGACCGGGTCGCCTGGATTGGAACAAAACATTTCATGTTTGTTTTTTGAAAGATGGTTTGCTACTCGCAAGTAGGGTTAAAATGCAGATTTTGCCACCCTCGGGTGGGCTTAGAAAATGATGGTTTTGCCACTATCTAGTGGGCTTAAAACTCGCAGTCGATGATTTGTTCCAATCCAAATAACCCAACCTTCACCCACAGGCATTCAGGCAGTTATATCACATAAGCAAATAGCCTCATGGTAAGCATGCTATCATGGCAGTCACTCACATACATGCAAGGATGCTAAAGCATAAAAACTTACCGAGTACTCCAAGCCAAAACAGAAACTACGTTAGAAATCCATGCATGATCCTAACTATACAGAAATGCCTAATGCAACACATGCAAAATGCAACTAAGATAGGCTCGGCTATTCTAAACATGGCATATGGAATGCTACAGCTAACAAGTATTCAACTTGGAATTGAAATACAGTGCAGTGAGTTATGATGCGCCGAGCCCGGTGCATGCAAGACAGATGAATGAATGCAAACATGCTATCATACTGTATGCAAATTGAAACATGCCCTAATCTAACCATCATAAGCTGGTAAATAAAAGGGAGAAAGACGTGGGGTTGGAAGACATATATCACACACACGCACACTTATTACAATTGTGCCCTCGCTCGGAGGGTCCGAATAAATAATATACAGTCCCAAATGAATAATACAGTCCAAATAAGTGCAAAATTTTAATTAACGAATTAATCTAGGAAAGCAGTAAATTTGCATGCAAGCTAGGGACTGCCTCAACTCTGCTCCGGATGATGAATGATGCATGTTCGGGTTGCTTGGCGCTGAAATCCATTGCGACGCTCCGATTAGCCTCTGTTTACAATTGAGCCCGGAATATTGCACGAAGTTCCAAGACCGGTTTTTGATTTGCTGCAACAGAGAGCAGGAAAGGGGCATGGCAATGTATTTTCACATATGTATGCTTGACTACTCTTCAGGGAGCGTAGTCCTCGATCCTCGTGCCACCAATCGCGCATCTCGATGCATGATGGCCGAGGATTCGATTTGCATGACTCAATATGGAATGAATGCACATGAAAACATAACAAGGCCTAGACTCCATCATGGATAATCCGGAGTGTCGACGACAGGGAATTGAGATACGTTCCGTCACTCAAAGTACGAAACGTCCCTCGTTTCCTGTGCTCGGGCTAACTCCTATCCCAAACACAATGCAATATGCATGACATGCATGAATGCAACTAATATACAACCTAGCATACACAATGCTCGATGTAACACGACATACACGATGCTCTAACGTGCAACCTAGCATACGCAATGTTATGAAATGAAATGGCATACGCAATGCATAATGGACTTACACCAACATGAGTGGACCTCAGCCGCACTCACATCAGTGGCCATTAGATGGAAATGAGACACTCGAGATGTGTGCACACGTGCACGCGAACCGAGGACCGACCCTAAGGCACGAATGCCACTCTACCAAGCATGGCAAGGCATGGAATATGGCATACAAACATGCAAATTTCAGCACTAAAATATGATGCTAAACAGCCCCGAAACATGGCAATATGGCACCCGATGCATGAGATGAACCCCGAAACTCAAAACTAGGCATACGCAATGACCTATAGCTATACAAAGCATGCATTATTTTATCATGAAGCATGAAGACAGAGTGAAGGCGTCCCAAAACATGAACTTTCTTAGTTCAAAGCATGGCCAAAAGGTGCTAGCAAGATGGGCTAAAGTAGCATGCAATTTTGACTAGCAAACATGGTTTACATGGCAAGTATATGAAGCACATGGAATCTCACCAAACCAGAAAAAATCAGTGAACAAACATGTAGAAATATGACCAAATAATCACTGAAATGCAGCCAACATGTACAAAATGAGGAGCTCCTTTAGAGGGCCATGCAAGGAGTTATTAGGCACATACAAGATAGACATGAAGCATGACCAAAAAAACTCTGGAAATCAAATATGGTAGTCCTAAAACTCACCAAATTGGGCCTGAAAAGTAGCTAAGAAGCATGCAAAGAGTGGTCCCTTTGGAAGGCCAAAATGACCACCAAACAAGTCAAGGTGAGAGGGGGTCACCCCCCTTTGATTTGGAGGCTCAAAACAGTGTTCCAGATACTAAAAATCCACTGGATTTCAGTGGCTAGAAGGCCAAACAAAGCATGCAATTGGAGCTTAGGTGTAAGGCTCAAAACAAGGGACAATCAAGCATACAAGGAAGTATGTGACCTCAAATAAGAAAATGCCCTTGATAAAACATGAATATGATGTCAAAACAAGCCTTTTTCCAGTTTATAACAAGTCTAAAAAATGAACATAAATAGGGCTAATCTATCATGCAAAAATGGCCCTAAAAGAGAGAATAGAGACAAGGGACAGAAGCTGGCCCCAAATGGTAAAGAGCCCTTCAACAAAATTGAATAGGGGCTCAAAACAAGGCACTTTACAGTTTACATCAAGTCTCTAAAATGAACAAAAGTGAGGCTAAATCAACATGCAAGAAAAAGGCCTAAAAGAGGGATAAAGAGGCAAGTGGTAGCAGATGACCTCAAACAGAGTAGAGCCCTTCAATAAAGTTGAAGAGGGGCTTAAAAAAAGACATTTCACAGTTTATGACCAAGTCCAAAACAGCCCACAAATAAGCCTAAAATATCATGCAAAAATAGGCCTAAAAGAGAGTTTAAACACAAAGGGTGAGGAGGAGACCTCAAACAGAGAAAGACCCTTGATCAAACATGGAGATGAGCTCAAAATATAACTATTTACAGTTCAGGTCGGAGCCCAAAAATGCAAGCAACAAAGGCTAAGAAAGCATGAAAAATAGAGCCAAAAGAGAGGGAAAAGAGACTTACCCTTGTAGCCTAAGTCTTCAACAGCTTTTGGTCCAAGAAATGGTGCTCCTAGCCTCTAGAAATAGCCTTCAAGTTTCTGGAATGGAGTGTGGAGGTGTGGTGCTATGGATTGGTGTAGAAATGGCCAAGAACCAAGGGTGTTTTGAGGGTTGGAATAGAGGGAGGGGGAGATTTAATGCAAGAGCTCCAAACAAATTTTTGTAACCCTGAAAAATGAGCTAGGGGGGCTGGTTTTATAGAGGAGAGGAGTGGAGAAAATGGGGGAAAAATCAATTCAAATTTCCTCCCCAAAAGACCCCCCTCGGATACTGGATCTGGGGGGAAACAGAGGGTGCAGCTGTAAGGAACTAGGTGAAAGGGTCATGGCTGGCCAGGTTCAGAGGGTTCAGGTGGCCGGCCGGCTACCTCCCCTGGCCGGCCGACCAGGTTCAAAAGGGTCAAGCAAGAAAAGCTGGCCGGCCACCCATATTGGTGGCCTCCCATGTGTGCGCAACACAGCTATGTGGTCAAAATCCTGAAAATGTGAACCAGGAGAGAGAAAAACCAACTTTCTAGAGGGGTTCAAAAGGGTTAGGAACAATTGCTGGCCGGCCATGTCATATTGGTGGCCTCCCAGGTGTGTACAACACCAATATGTGGTTGAGGGCCAAAGAAAGTGGCCCGGGAATGGTCAACACCAGCTTTCTAGCGAGGAAAACGGGCGACGGAGAGCAATGAAGGAATAAAGCTGGCTTTTCGAAACAATTGATGGCCTCCCACCCTTCTACAAGCTTCCTAACAATGAAAATGAGGTCTCCACCAAAAATGAAACAAAACGGATGCAAAACGAAGGTTCGGGGGCCGAAATACGCGGCCTGGGGCCCCGAAAACTGACTATTAAGCACCGGAGGTGGTGTTCAACCACGAAGTTGGTCTCTCGGACCACAATGTCCCTCAAAAGGGAGGAAATAAGGTGTGTGCCAAAAACCGGAGCAAACGGAGGTGGTTAAGCGGTCCCGAACCGAGGCACACGGCCAACGACTCCGAAAAATCGGAAACCGGGCTCCAAACGGGAAAAATGGCCTACGACCACGAAACGTAACCTACGGCCACTGAGAGATGGTCTATGAGACCTCTCCCTCCCTTCGGGAGGAGAAAACAGAGAAAACAGAGCCTGGTTCGCAAACCGAGGCAAAGCACAGAAAAGCCCGGAAGTTCGGAGGTAAGGCTCGCAGCCGAGACTCTGAAACCTCTGAACGAGCACGACATGCAACATCACCAAGCGCTCAATCGGTGACGTTTGAGTCTTAAGGTCGGTCAAAAATGGGGTGTCTACATGGTCCCTTCATTTTCTTACAATCCAAAATGTCAACTTTTACTTTGAAATCCACTATCCTCCTAATTTGCAATTCAAAATAAATAAATAAACAGATACAATTAAAAATAGGAATAAACTTAGAGCATTGCTATTCAAGAATAAAAGTTATACTCAATTTTTAAGTCTAGTAATATGATAATCAATTAAGATATTAAAGATAACACTTTCTCTCATATTTTCTCTAATCATTAACTAATCATATCACTTACGCATCGTTAAGTCTAGAAAGTGGGCTTGTATATTATTTTTCAACTTAACATGCTAGAGCATTTTTAATTATTCATTTTTTTTCCATCAAATTTAATTTTAATAAAAAAAAGTGTTCAAAACCTAGATTTGGAGAGGGGGATCATAATGGCGGGGCCTAGGGATGGGGTTGCAATAGGGGAAGGGGGTTACAATGAGGGGTTCATTGTGAGGGATGAGAGCCACTAGTAGGGATAGAAGTTGGAAAGTGGAGTCACAACAGGGGATGAAGGTTGTCAGTAGAGTGGGCAATGATAAAAGGTTGGCGGTCGAAAGGTGGCGACAGCGGCAATCAAAGGTGGGAGTTGACTAATCAATTTAGCTAATCTTTAACGACTAATCAAATGTAACTAGTCAAATTGACAATATGCAAAATTTCAATCCATTTAGAGTTTTGTTGGAGTTGGAAAAAAACGTTAAGGGTTAGTTATTTTAATTAATAAATTTCATTGGAAGAGTCTTGGGCCCCGTTTGTTTTTAGAGGTAGAATGGAGGGGATTAATAGTGAGGGGATTGATAGTGAAGGGATTAAGTAAAATTGTGTTTGTTTTGATGATAGCTGTTAGTGTAGGGATTGTTAAATTATTTTTATATAAAATAAATATAAAATAATAAAACAAATAAAATTAAGGGGAAATTATCAGAAAGTCCCATATAGCAAAATTATATTCCATTTGGTCCCATGAATATTTTGTTTGATTAGGCAGTCCATGATAGTAGAGACATCTTACTAATAACTCCTTTTTTGAATTACATTGTTATATGGGAGACAAATATACCCTCACATCAATTATGGGACCCACGCACTTCTCACCCATTTCTTCCCTGCAGGAGTGGATTATGGTTTTGATTTCTCAAGGTCAGACGGAGGCGAGGAGAACTACAATTTTGGCTTGAATGATTTGGGTTTTTCTGATTTGGATTTTAATTTGGATCTTTAAGGATTGTGCTGGTATTGCAAATCTGCAACCTGAAAGATGATAATCGGTGGATCTGAGGGATTATTTATACAAATTTTCCAAATCATTTCTGCGGGACTCGTTCGCGAAGGTTCTCCACTCGAAGGTCTCATCGATCGAGTGCGAACAGTGAACGTGAATTTCAATCCCAGAAACGTGAACTTTATTTGGGATGAAGGAAAGGAAAATCCAAGAAGAGAGATCGATCGGGATTGGAGCCGCGATTCTGCCAGCGGCCGAGGGAAGAGGAGAGAAAATCAGAGGTGACGCCGTTGGGCTTGGAGATGACGGTGGAGAGGCCGCCGTCGGTGAGGAGGGGGTTGGTGGGGCCGCCAACTCGGACCGGGTCGTTGTCGCGGGACTCGTTCGCGAAGGTTCTCCACTCGGAGGTCTCATCGATCGAGTGCGAACAGTGAACGTGAATGTCAATCCGGCAAATCGGTGTACCACGTCGATGATCTTCAATCCGGCAGATCGGTGTACCACGTCGATGATCTTCAACCCTGCAGATCGGTGTACGACGTCCACGATCATCAATCCAGCATGTCATCATTTAGAAACTTCGATTGGATCCACAAAATAGGAATCGATCAAATGGGTTCTTAATTTGGGTTGTGTTATATCGTTTGTGGAGAAGAAAGATGTGAGAGATTGTTGTTGAAAATCACAAGTTTTGGAGTTGAGGGCAGTGAGAGTGAAGAGTCTGTGAGGAATTTAAGAGGGAGAGAGAGAGAGAGAGAGAGAGAGAGAGAGAGACAACACACTGTGTGTATGCAGAGAGTCTCACACACCTGATGACCTGAAGCTTCGTTGCCGACCAGACGGTTGGCAGAGAGAGATTTGACAGAAAATTCCAAGGAAGTTTTGGTTAGTAAAAAGAAAGAGAGAAGAGAGGGATTTTAAGAAAGAGAGACAATTTGGATGATGGGGTTGTATCGTAAGATTCCAACCCAAACAGCACATATATTCATTTGATGTTCACAGATCTGGTTCTCAATCTCACCGATTCCACCGATTCTCATCCCAGCGATTCCACCGTTCTTCAGCAAATCCCACCGATTCCCGTCCCAGATTAGCTACCCAACTCCTTTGTCTCTCTCTCTCCCGTCCCAGATTAGCTACCCAGCCGACGTGGTACACCGAATTGGAAGATTGTATAGTAATTTATGGATATCCATTTTCATAGTAAGGTTCACACAGAAAAATGGCAATCATAGATTTTTTGCAAATTCAAACACAAAACATGACCGTGTTCTACGTTGTCTATGAACGATTTCCACACCACGGCTTCAAATCATTCACAACACTCCATCAGATCTGTGAATCTGCATGAACCCAACCATTGGTAAGGTTCACGTTGAAAACGTCACAAATGTCAATTGGAAAACAAAAGGTCAATCTGTGGGGAAGAAGAAACGTGACACAACCCACGTCAAAAAAAAAAAAAAGGGTTCAAATTAATTGTGTTCACATCACAACCCACGTCACAGAAAAAGAGTACTATTACCTTTTTTTGGAACGTGAATCTCACACACCCCTTCCCATAAATACATGCAACTCAAATTAACACTTTAATGGCAAAATAGTAAACAAACAACCTAAAGGACTAAACGGTTTGAAAGAAAACAATTAGGACCACATGATCTACAAGATGAGAAAATGGGATTTACTGGTCAATTCCCCTAAAATTAAACATTAATGTTTTAAAAAAATGCCCAACATGTAAAAAAATTAAAAAAATAAAATAAAATAAAATAATTTCAGAAAAAATAAAATAAAATAAAATAATGATTTTTACGTAACAAAAAATACAAAAAATTAAACATTAATGTTCAAAAAAAATGCCCGACATGTAAAAAATAAAATAAAAAATAAAATAAAAATAAAAAATTTATAGTCCGCCAGACTATTTTTCTAATACCAAGTCCTGGAGGCCCATGCGAATCCTATCTGCAAGACCTATCCTAAGCCCTTTGGCTCAGCAGTCCCTTCCTCAACTCTGTAAACAAACAACACATTAAATGAGGTCCACAGCTATCCTAATCTCAATCTCCCTCTCATACCCCAAAACAAACAGGGCCTTGGAGTTACTCTTAGGAGATAAATTAGACATTTATATTTTGAGTATGGTACAATTGGAAATTAGGTGGAGTTACTCTTAGGAGATAAATTAGAAATTTATATTTTGAGTATGGTACAATTGGAAATTACAGATTATAGATATGATATTTGTAACGCCCTCAAAATTTAACCCAAAATACATACAATATTGACATGCATCGACATAAGAAAATAAAATATTATTCCATTCATCAGAGTGTTCTTAAAAGAAAACATTACATGTAATAACGAAAGTAAATGCCCTACGGGCTTACATCTTTCCAAGCCAATACTTGGACATAAAAGAAATGAGTACTAACTCAACTACAGGTTAAGCCCTTGGCTTGTAATTACATGTAACATCAAAATAACAAACTAGCTAACTAAAAAGAAAGAGTCTTCAACTCCAACTCCTCCCAAGCTAGGTCCTTGGAGGTAGCATATCACCTGGACCTGAAAATGATGTTCCCGTATAGGGTGAGCCACAGCCAAGTAGAAATACACTAAACCAAATATAGAAATTGACTAAAGCAATAGCATTCAATAGATGGTTACACTTATAAATCACTTTTATCATAATACAGTTTCATGACCACTATGTCCATGATACGTTTCACTTCCCATTATTTATTCAACTTTCCATTTATACATACATGGCTCAGAACCTGGCCACATTATAAAATGAGACTAAGGCTCACTAAAACACTTCCATAATTCAATAAGTACACATATATGTTGTACTAATACACTTCCATACATCAATAAGTACACAGATTTGCTGTACTAATAGAGTCCATCCCCTTTCTCCTCCTAAACAGGTTTGAGAGTCCATCCCCTATCTTCCCTCAAACCATGGAGTACATCCCCTATCTCCTCCCAAACAATATGCATATACAATGTATTAAACACTTGTCATACACAATATTCAATCAATACACAGATTCGCTGTATTAATTCAACTGTCATATTTAATGACTCATTCAATGTGATTAGTTTCAGTTTTCCCTAATCAACATGCAATGTCTACAACAATCACGACTATCCTCCACCGATAGCCCAAAACAGTTATTTCTAAACAGGAAATAAATGTATCTACAAATGTAAACTCAACATTTTCATGGGTGAGTGATTAAACTATTCAACTACACCTTTTATCTCATAATTCACCAATTTCAAGAATTTAACTTAATTCCACATTCTTCTCTAAATTAATTATGCAAATTAATTTATTACAACAGTTAGGGCTTTTCTCCCTTTCCTCAAAATTAACCCTAAGGTTCAATTTTATCAATTTAATACTATCAATGTCATTTTTCATGACTTCCAATCATACGATGTTTAATAGCTGAAAAACCCCCTTTTTAAATTATAAATCAAACCCTAGCCTTTCCCAAAATTTCCAAACAATACCAACATATCAAAATGACTAAAACTTAGGACAAAGCCTATAGGATGGAGTAGGGTATCCCTACCTCGAAGCGAAGAACTCAAATGGAGAAGATGGCGGAAACCCAAGTTGCTCCAAATCCACTATTGCTCAGATTAAAACGAAGCCCTCGACCCACTCTATCTTTTTAACAAAGGACCTAGGGTAGAAATACACTCTATGTAATGACCCCAAAGTGCGTATAGAAGGTTATCCTTATTTAATTAGGGGTTAATGTGTTTGCTATTGGAATTGAAGAACTATCCGTCGAGTTATACCTTTGAAACTGGAGTTGGTGACCTTTACCAAACAATCTGAAATTTTTCCCTCCGCTCGAGCGGAGTAGTTGGCGCTCGAGCGTACTTTTGAGGTTTCCAGTAATTTTGCAGGCGGACTGAAATTCTGGGACTGGTGATTTTCCGCTCGAGCGTATGAGTGGGCGCTCGAGCGGGTCGCCTGGTTAAGTTTGATTCTGAGGCACGTGGGCTCATTTTTGATATTCTTATTAGTATATTTGGAATGTTCTTACCTTATTTTGGGATATTGATTGAGATGATAATATGATGGTAAAGTAAGATTGGACCAAAAGCTTTAATTTGAATGATTCGTCTACGATCAGCCGCCACTCTTTTGCCCTTTTCTTTTTCCACACTTTGAATTTGGATGTGAGGTTAGAACCATTGAAAAGCTTATTTCCGGAGCTTCAATTTGGACACAAGAACGACCTAAAACAGAGTCCGGATGGAAGAGTTATACCTGTTCGAAGTTTTGAAATCTGTGCTGGAAGCAGGTCCGCTCGAGCGTGGGAAGCGACGCTCGAGCGTGGGACGCGAAGTCAGCGAGTTTAAAGCCTCTTTTCTAGATCATTCTTCACATTTTTCATTTCCCCTCTTCTTCCCTCTCACCTAGGTCCGAAAACCCTAGGGTTTTGATCTCAAATACTTCCATTTCCCCTTAGTTTTGATCAAGATTACCCATCAAGAAGTGAAAAAGCTTGAAGATTATTGTGTTCTACCGATTGGAATTTCGAAATTGTGGAGGAATCTCATCCAAGCTCACTCCTTTGTTTGTTCCTCGAGGTAGGGGTTCCAGTTCTCTTCAATACCTATATCAATAGATAGATTAGGGGTATTTTCATTGTATAAATGTACAAACTTCCATTTTTGAGCATATGGTGTCTAGTATGAGAATTGGGGGTTTTAGGGTTTGTGATGTTGGGAGTTAAATTGGTGGGTTTAAATGATGGATTGGGAATCCTAGATGTAGAATCATTGGGAAAATTGGAATTAAAAGTGGTGATTTAAGAAGTTTGATTTTTTTTTGTTAAAAACCCTTTTTTTTCTTGAAACCCTATGTTGATTAATGATGATAATCAGTGAATTGGCCCAAATTGAAAGTAGAGTAATGAAATTGAGATATTGAATTAGATGTGTTCAAGTTTAATTGGAATTTGGAGATGTTTGGAAATTATGTTTAAAATTTGCGAATGAACTTGTTATAAATGTTGGAATCCATGCTATCATGTAAAGGAAAAATTAGAGAAATAATCTATTAAGGATATGGATGACATGAACTCGGTTTTAGAATGTTAAAATAAGATGCAAGGGTTTATTTTGAATTATGTTGAATTGCAAATGGTGTTAATGAACTAAATGATGTTGTACTATGATGGATTACGTTTGACTTACGTGACTTGTGTAGGGTTAGCTACAAGGGCGGACTACACACCTGAACATTGTGAGTAATAGTACTATAATTGTACATTATTTACCGTTAATAATCATTGTTATTAATGTTCTGTTCTTTGTGGGCAATTATGCTAACGTATGTGTGGGTTGAGGCTTATGTAAGCAGTGAAGGATTTAACATACCTCAGTTTGGCTCTGAAACTACTTTACATGTTGGGTGTGTTCAATGGTTAACGATAATGTTTCGGTAATGTGTTACAACCTGTAAAGTACCCAAGACTCTGCACAGAAACTATATGTAAACTATTGATGCTATGGAATTGGTAATAGAAGGACATCATGAATGTAAACTCCGTTTACCGGGGCATAATATTTTGAATGGGAACATGATATTCCGAATATCCTCTTGGGGACTTCAGTGCATGACTTACGACATAGATATTTGTCTAAAATGGATTAACATGATTGGGCAGCTGGTTAGAACTATGGATAGTGCTATAGTTATATGTTTTGTTTACTGTTAATGAACATTATTAACGTGCTATTATCTGTAAATTACCCTTATTGGATTATAGTGAACAAGAAGAACAATGATGCTTGCGCATTCCGAACCCTTATGCTTTGTCAATGATAACTCAGGACTGATGTGGGGTAAGTTATTCCGTTCCTATTAGTAATATTCTGACTTTCATGAGATGATTATGGCCATTTGAAAAGAATCATGAGATAATTTATGTATCCTATTGTGTGACATTATTTATATGAATTCGGGGTTATTCTGTTCTAGATATTCATTCTGTTTACGTATCATGTTCTGTAATTGTTCTGCTTATGATATGACATGTTATACACTGTTGTTTTAAAAACTTATTGATTTCTGGTATGGAGCAAAGTGCTGTACGGAACTAAGTGCTACACTTCGGTGGGAGCCACCTCTAGAATCCGTACGAGCCACCTCTTGAGTCCATACATATGTTATTTATGTTACCACGCTTATGCGTTCTGTTACTACGCTTATGCGTTCTGATACCCCACGCTTATGCGTTCTGTTACCCCACGCTTATGCGTTCTGTTACCCCACGCTTATGCGTTCTGTTATTTCTGGGCTGATAAGCCGTTCTGTTATTTCTGGGCCGATGGCCGTTTTGATATTCGTGGACCCATGGCTGCTTTGGAAATAATTACGGAATGTAGTTAATCATATGTATCTGCAGTTATATGTTTGATTATTCAGGTTAAACATTACATTATTTATGTACTATTATTCACTGAGTTTTACTCATTCTGTATTTTGTCTGTTTCTGTAGGTCATCAACCGAGAGGCCAGTCCTAACCCTTAAGACTCGTCTCTCTCTTGTCAACCTTGGTGTGTCCAGGTACTAACCGAAGCCCGTGTATTTTGTAAAGTGTTGTTAGGACTTTTGGGATTTATGCTTGATTGTCTTTCCTTAAGATGTTTTATTATACGCCCAATTGTGGGCTAAGTCGATGTATGTGTGTGTCTGTTTTCTGTATATTATTTACTTGATGTGATGTTGTGATCCTGGCATGACAATAGTAGCTCAATGGATATGTCTTGATGTTGTTCTTTAATATTAAATGCTTCCGTTCAGGCCCCCTATATTGTGTATATCAGGTTTAATGCCCATGTCTGCATAGGTCATGTCCGAACTTTTAGGGGCGGGTTCGGGATGTGACACTCTAAGTAGATCAAACCTAAGAGAGAAGGTGAGTGGAGGGAGAGAAAACACGGACCTAGGGTTCTGAAATCAAAAAGAGGATGAAAAAGTGTTTTAAAAACCGCTGCTGCCTATTTAAATCAAACAGGCTCGCTCGAGCGACCAGACACAGAAAACCCTCGCTCGAGCCAAGAAGTTCTCGCTTGAGCCAACAACCCAGAAGCTCGCTCGAGCGAAAGACTGCTCGCTCGAGCCAAAAACTCAAACCCTCAGGTTTGCAACCAGACGCACGCTCGAGCGACGGAACGCTCGCTTGAGCGAAGAACAAACCAGCTCGCTCGAGCGAAGAAGAGCTCGCTCGAGCCAAGAAACACAGCTCTCAGGTCTATACCCAGACGCAGTCGCTCGCTCGAGCGAAGAAACCCTAGCTCGAGCGACGGACCAAAAACAAAGATCTCGCTCAAGCGACGAACTGCTCGCTCGAGCGAAGGGTCAAAATTCTAGGCAGCAACCCTTTGCTCCCAAACACAACCAACCTGTAACAAACCTGTTCAAAGCATCCCATAACTCAGAAATAAGGAATTAAAAGATGACAACAACAATTATATAACAATAGGATCTACGGAACCTAAGTCCGGATGCAACAACCAAATGGGAAAAGGCCGGGGTCGCTATAATATTGTCTATTGCAAAACAATTTAGAAGAGAAAAAAAAAATTTAAAAAGAAAAAAAAAAGAAAAAGAAAAAGAAAAGCTTTGGCACAAGGTAATTGTGGAGGTGGAAAATTAAGGGCAAGACTTGAAGGAATTCTGATCCTCTGTGGCATATTGCTTGTATTGCACTATGTAATGTTTTAAAACATCGTTATTTTGAGGCAAAATTTAAAAGGAAAAGGCGAGTTCTTTTCTTTCATTTTCTTTATTATTTTTTAAAACTTTTGTCCCAAAACACATTATTTTAGGACATTACAATGTATATTATAGACAATATACTACAAAGGATCTGAATTCAACTTGAAATTGCAGTATCTACTAGAAGTTATTTGATGACCTTGAAACAATATTTCATATCATTTATCACTTGACACAAGTTAAGTTACTCTAAAAAAATCTAACAAAAATTATTAAATCTTATTATTTTAATCAATAAATATTAGATTAGAGCACCATATAAACTTATCTTAGACCTACCAAATAATTTTGCCAAGCACTACACCTCTACCATAGCTCTACTAAATACTTGGCTTAATCAAAGCCATGAATTAGCCAAATGTGTGCTCAGCACACTGAGACATGTTATGGCAATAGGTTAAAATAATTCAAAAAAAAAACTAAAAAATTACTATGAGAAAATTAATTTTTTTCTTTATTTTTTGTATGTTTTTTAGTAAAAGGATAATTCTATTTGCACACTATACAAGTTTTCAATACACACCACAAATGTTTTCGGATATAAATTTTTGAACAAATATCAAATGTTCGGATTTAAATTTATGAACATAAAGCAGTTGTTTGTAGCGATCCCGGTTTCTGTAACGCTTCAAAAATTTCAGCAGGGTATATCCATTTATGCTACAAAACTCACTTGATAGACAAACACATATGTATAGCTAACTATTCCATACATCCATTTCCATTAAATCCCAAATGGCAAATACATGCTATTCACATCTCAATGCCCCAGTTCCAATTCCAAGCATACATTTTTCAACAAGTATGAAGTGGAAGCTAACCAGATAATAAGTGCCCTACAGGCTTACAAATTTATCCAAGAACATTCTTGGTTACACAAAATGGAGTTTCAACTCAACGCAAATACAGCCCTAGGCTTACATTCAACAAATAACAATAAAACAAAAATGAAGCCTCAGCTCCGAGTCCTCCCAAGTCAATGCCTTAGCGGAGGCATAGCACCTGTACCTGAAATGGTTTCCCTTATAGGGTGAGCCACAGCCCAGTAAAGATATACTACACAACATATGAACCATGACAAGACTAAAGAGGAGTATACTCATGCCATGCTCATGATAAAACAATTTATCTCTCTTTTTATAAAGCATGCAATGCAGAGATGTAACAACAGATATAAAACCATTTCCATTTTAAACCATATCTGTTACATGAATACAGGCTCTATGAATTTCTAGGTGAGTGTCTACAAGTAGGCCCTAATGCACTACCATTGTCATTTTTACCAGTAAACTGGAAGGCTCGACACCTAACCGCGCGGTTCCACACCCCCTACCCAGATTCACCTAGTATTCATCTTTTCGCAAATAGATACATTTCCAAACATCTCTAAAAAATAGATACATTTCCAATAAAATAAATGTAATGCAATGTCCAATGCAACAAATAAGGAATGTGGTTCAATTTACCTAAGTCTCATGCATTTCTACAATAATCATGGCTATCCTCCACCAATAGCAAAACAGATATTTCTAAACAAATATTTAAACAATTAAATTCCAAAAATTCTGATAAATGCAATCTATTCCACATCTCATCAAATATGAACAACTACACTAATTTCATACCATAATCACGTCCAGTAACCTCTCAAGGTCCATTTCTAACCGTGTCGGTTTTATTCCAATATATACATTAAGCAAAATAATACCGTTAATGCCCAAGAAAATATCATTTTCTTTCCAAACTCATTCTCCAGGCATTATTCAACTATGACATCCTATTTTGATCAAAAGCCCCAAAGTTAAACGTAATTCCTTTGTTTTCTTTAAAAATGCTCTTTTGGTCGCAAAACGGATTGAAAATGCTCTTTGGTAAAAATTTCAAAACCGATCGAATCGAAGTCCGTTTTTGTTCAAATTTAAAACATAGCTCTTTCATAACCTAACAAACATATTCCAAGTTTATACTTTCGCAATTTGGGCATCAACTTTTTATTTTCTCAAAATTTCTCCTTTAAGCAAATAAATCACAAATTTTCCAAAAATTCTAATTAAATTATATACAACTCTAAACTCCATATAATCAAGTAAAAGTGCATAAAGAAGTGTAGGAAAAATCCCTACCTCAAGTATGAAGAAAAGCTAATCCAAATTTTCGATTTTGTCGGATTTTGATCTCCACCGATCAAAATGTTGCTCTCACCAAGCTCTTCATCTTGGCCTCAAGAACTTACCCATCAGATAACCAACGAAAGAAAGGAGAATTGACGCTAAAAGTCCAGCAACGGTTCCCTCAGCACTAACAGCTCCTTCGGTTCCCCTTGGAACTATCTTAAATGTTGTGACTCGTGACTAGATACGTTGTTTTTCCATATGCTTTTTTTTTTCCTTCTACCATTAATGCCGACTCTCTCTCTCTCTCAAAAAATATTCTTTACACCTTTTGAACCCCACTCCAGCACCTCCTCCTTTTTTTTTATCACCTGTGTGTCTCCCCTTTCATGATAAAACATCCACTCCCTTCTTTTTATATTCCTTTACAAGAGAGAGAGAGTGGTTTGGTCCCTTTTTAGCCATCTCCCCCAGATTCTCTTTTATTAGTGGGATGATTTTTTTTGTCTTTGTTTTACTATTTTCTATTTTCTCAAATCATAGTCTGAACACCCAAAACTCAAATTTTAAATTCTGCACTAACTATTTTTTAAAAAAAAATTTAGGTCATCACAACCTACCCTCCTTAAAGAAATTTCGTCCTCGAAATTTAAACAAGTAATGTAATGCATCCTACTGTCACCCACAAACTCTCTCAGGTACTTACCAATGCATCAACAAAAATTCTTTGACTACTACATGAGTCTCAACGAGTCACACCAGTAACGAACCAAATCATTACTTTTGCACAACATTTGATTATAAACAACCTTACTAGTATAAACCATTAAGAGACTCTTCTATTCACATTGATAACCCAAAGCAACAAAATAGGATCTAATTCCTCAAACATAGGAAAAATTTTGGCAAAACAACTCTTCAGAATACTAAAACACCATACCTTATTGGTGATAACTCAACTTCAACAAACTATCTCCATCGCCTAATGCACAATGCATCCCAAGGCCAAAATAACTATCACTGCTCGAAGACCTTGACAAAACGAAATAATAACTCTTCAAAAGCACTAACCACCAACTCAAATAGTAACCGTCAACCGTCACAAAACAGACAATACCTTACCAACACTATTCTACATCACACTAATATTACGATAACCCACGAGATCAAACTCAAATTAAACAACTCTTACTATATTAACTCACTTATTGACAAGTATTAATATTGCTCTTTAGTCCAGTTAACAGAATAGTCTACCTCTCACTCTAGAAGTATACAAAACCAATCACAATAAGACACATATAAAGATTAACACTGAAACAGTTCTAAAATTCTCAAATAGTTAATAAATAGATTAACCTCAAATTATAATAAAATCTCCCCAAAGGAAATTCAATGTACATCCTAATATCAAAATAACATTTCTATCACAACTCTCAAACATCGATAAAAAAAGTCTGGATACTTCTTACGGACTTCAGCCTCACGTTCCCAAGTCACCTCCTCAACCCCGTGGTGTCTCCACAACATTTTCACCAAGGGACTAATATGAACAAAAGATACACAAACACAAACGGACAAATACGGAGAAAATACACAGATATGTACATATACACAGACACATTTGGGGAATATGTCGTTACTGACAAGGAATATTTTGTCTAGGGACGTTAGCGAGCATATGTTGTTACTACGACGGAATATTCCGTTAGCTGACGTCATCGTACGTAAGCAAACACGTAAAAAGGAAATAAAGCACGAATGCAGGGATACGGGGTTTCGAACCCCCGACATCGGGCTCAGCCTCTCTATCCTTAGACGCCGAACCAGACCACTTAACCAAGTCACTTTTGTGACAAAAATAGTCGAATAAATGTATATTATACATAAATATACAATATATATACATATATGCATACAACTTTCCTGCTTCTCTCTCTTCCTTCGAAAACTGCGTTTGATACGTGGCCTTGCTTTTACGTCAACTGGCCGACAAAAGCTGACCTCCTCGATTTGTAAACTCACGCGGCCTTACTTTTGCGTCAGTTGGCCGACAAAAGTAGACCTCCTAGATTTTTATGCTTGCCTCGGCTCTCTCTCCCTCTTTGTTTTCTTCTCTTATGTCTTCTTCTTCTTCATCACTTCCTTTCGTCTACTTAATCACTCTCTTCTCCTTCTTCTTCTTCATTCCCCTTGAGAAAGACAGAACATCGAGACTGAGCGGAGGAGAAAAGCTGTCCCAAAACTCAGTCTGTTCTCTATTATTTCCCTGTGAGTCCTTTCTTTCTTTTTACACTTCTCACTACACATGGCCTCATCTCGTCCTCTCACTCTCTTTCCGAACCTCAATGATCCAAGCTTTCCTGGACCGAGTGTCCCTGCTCCTACTCTTCCTAACCTTCCTGGACCGAGTGCCTCTGCTCCTACCCTTTCTAACCTTCCTGAACAGAGTGCCCCTGCTCCTACTCTTCTTAACTTTCTCATGATGTCAGTTGAGCAAATCATGGCCGCTCAATCTGACATTGAGGGCAACCACTTCACACTGAGATCCTGCATGGAGACAGTGACTGCGATTACCAAATTGTCTCACCGGCTACAGAATAGGACCAGTGAGGTACATTAGTTAAATGCCCAACTTTCTCTGCTCCAGTGCATGTACAAAGATGCGCGAGCAGAGATTTGCACACTGAAGGCGAAGAATAAAAAGTTGAAACGGAAAACCACCGTCAGGGCCCGATTTGGAGCACCTTCGTACTTCGCCTTTGACAGCTAGCAGGGAGTCAGCTCTCTCAGCGATCCTGTACGCAGTGAGGCAGGGCCTTCAAGGGTCACCCAAGACGACAAAAAAAGGAAGAGCTCGGGAGAGTCGAGTAAGTGAAGTCGGCATGTCGTCGTTATCAAAAACAAGATCCCTCTTCTTCTCTTCTTCTTCTTCTCTTCTTCTTCTTCTTCTTCTTTTTTTTTTTTTTTTTTTTGTTTTGTCTCTACAATCGGGGATGTCATCCCCTGACTTCAATAAAATCAGTTTCGTTTTTTTTTTTTTTTTTTTTCGCACATCAATGGCGTAACTGGCATAACACTTTGAGCTTGAAAACAATTTTGTTTGACTAAATTTGAGAATGATGGAATTTTGAACTCAGAACTGGACATTGATTCCATACTGATCTGAATCAAATCATGGCTTAACGAAAGAAAAATGAAGCAAAACAATACAAACACACTTATATACACTGATTGGTGTTAACGAAAGAAAAACTGTGTAAACCAATACATTGGCAATAGAATTACAGGACAAGAAGGTACCTCTCACAACCAAAGATGCTAGCACTAACTTTGGCGTGGTAACAGCATACACACGCCCAATAGGTCTCTGATCTACCTGCTCCCCTCCTCCTTCACCGGAATCTCATCCAGTATTGGCATCTCGTGCCTCCTGGGCCTACCATGCCTACCACTGCCCCTTCCACGTCCTAACATCTTAATAAAGGTAACACTTGAGATTGGCACAGTCACAATTGTGTCGAAGCTAACTCACTCATGTCCTAAGGTAATGGACAACAGTTAATTCATTCCATATAAGCACATAGTCACATAAGCACATACAAATTTTCTTTCTAGATAATGATTGTCCCATGACATTGCTAGAGTTCCAATCAGAAATAGCAGTGATCAAGTGTTCTTCTAACTGGACTTCCAAGAACTCACAAACCTAATCAACATCTCAGAAATCAAACCCCATACCCATATAATCACATAAGTATGTTATCACATAGCACCTCATCATATAGATATCTCTTTCAAGTGAGATAAACCCACTGCGGTACTAACAACTCCCCATGTACCCAAAGTATTCGAACCTGGTATGCTTTGATACCAAGTTGTAACGCCCGAAAATTTTGCCAGGGTATATCTATTTATGCTACAAAACCCACCTGATAGACAAACACATATGTATAGCTAACTATTCCATACATCCATTTCCATTAAATCCCAAATACCAAATACATGCTATTCACATCTCAATGCCCCGGTTCCAATCCCAAGCATACATTTTTCAACAAGTATGAAGTGGAAGCCAACCGGATAATAAGTGCCCTACAGGCTTACAAATTTATCCAAGAACATTCTTGGTTACACAAAATAGAGTTTCAACTCAACGCAAATACAACCTTGGGCTTACATTCAACAAAGAACAATAAAACAAAAATGAAGCCTTAGCTCCGAGTCCTCCCAAGTCAATGCCTTAGCCGAGGCATAGCACCTGTACCTGAAATGGTTTCCCTTATAGGGTGAGCCACAGCCCAGTAGAGATATACTACACAACATATGAACCATGATATGACTAAAGAGGAGTATGCTTATGCCATGCTCATGATAAAACAATTTATCTCTCTTTTTATAAAGCATGCAATGCAGAGATGCAACAACAGATAAAACCATTTCCATTTTAAACCATATCTGCTACATGAATACAGGCTCTGTGAATCTCTAGGTGAGTGTCTGTAAGTAGGACCTAATGCACTACCACTGTCATTTTTACCAGTAAACTGGAAGGCTCGACACCTAACTGCGCGGTTCCACACCCGCTACCCAGATTCACCAAGTATTCATCTTTTCGCAAATAGATACATTTCCAAACATCTCTCAAAAACAGATACATTTCCAATGAAATGAATGTAATGTAATGTCCAATGCAACAAATGAGGAATGTGGTTCAATTTACCTAAGTCTCATGCATTTCTACAACAATCATGGCTATCTTCCACCGATAGTCCAAAATAGATATTTCTAAACAAATATTTAAACAATTAAATTCCAAAAATTCTGATAAATACAATCTATTCCACATCTCATCAAATATGAACAACTACACTAGTTTTCATATCACAATCACGTTCGGTAACATCTCAAGGTCCATTTCTAACTGTGTCGGTTTTATTCCAATAGATGCATTAAGCAAAATAATACCGTTAATGCCCAAGAAAACATCATTTTCTTTCCAAACTCATTCTCCAAGCATTATTCAACTATGACATCCAATTTTGATTAAAAGCCCCAAAAGTTAAACGTAATTCCTTTGTTTTCTTTAAAAATGCTCTTTTGGTCGCAAAACGGTAAAATTTTCAAAACCGATCGAATCGAAGTCCGTTTTTGTTCAAATTTAAAACATAGCTCTTTCATAACCTTACAAATATATTCCAAGTTTATACTTTCGCAATTTGGGCATCAACTTTTTATTTTTTCAAAATTTCTTCTTTAAGCAAATAAATCACAAATTTTCCAAGAATTCTAATTAAATTATATACAACTCTAAACTCCATATAATCAAGTAAAAGTGCATAAAGAAGTGTAGGAAAAATCCCTACCTCAAGTATGAAGAAAAGCTAATCCAAATTTTCGATTTTGTCAGATTTTGATCTCCACTGATAGATCAAAATGTTGCTCTCACCAAGCTCTTCACCTTGGCCTCAAGAACTCACCCATCAGATAACCAACGAAAAAAGGAGAATTGATGCTAAAAGTCCAGCAACGGTTCCCTCAACTAACAGCTCCGTCAGTTTCCCTTGGAACTATCTTAAATGTCGTGACTCGTGACTAGATAAGTTGTTTTTCCATATGCTTTTTTCCCTTCTGCCATTAATGCCGACTCTCTCTCTTTCTCAAAAAAAATATTCTTTACACCTTTTGAACCCCACTCCAGCAACTCCTTTTTTTTTATCACCTGTGTATCTCCCCTTTCATGATAAAACATCCACTTCCTCCTTTTTATATTCCTTTACAAGATAGAGAGAGTGGTTTGGTCCCTTTTTAGCCATCTCTCCCTGATTCTCTTTATTAGTGGGATGATTTTTTTTTTGTCTTTGTTTTACTATTTTTTATTTTCTCAAATCATGGTCCGAACACCCAAAACTCAAATTTTAAATTCTGCACTGACTATTTTTAAAAAAAAATTTTGGGTCATCACAGTTTCGATCACTCTTTCATGTTTTGCCACTTCGACTGGGCAGGTCGGCGATCGAGCTGCCCGATCAGCTCGCGGGGGTCTAGGGGGCAGCGCCCCTTGGTGGGTCCAAAGACAACGCCCTAGCGGGGTCGAGAGGCAGCACCCCCGAAGTAAAAATACAAAATGCATTTGAAGGTTCTTGAGCTGCACATGTCGAAAACAGGGGAGGGCTTGTTTGGCTACTGCAATAAATGCAAGTGCGGGAGTGCAAGTGCGCGAGAAGCGCTGCATGTGCGGTGGTAGGTGAGTCCAAAATTTTAGTCTTTTCTTCTCTTTAGGCTGAGTGTATCTCACTCTTGTTAGGTCTCTCTCTCTCTAAAAACTCTTTCCTCTCCCTTCTCTCTACATTTTCCTACGCCAAATTGGATCAAAATCTTGATTTCTCAAGATCCATTAGAGTTCTGCCATAGTTTCTTCATCAAAGTTGGTTAACTTCTTGAGGGCTTCATAGTGTGCGGTGAAGATTGAGTTTCGACACCATTGATTTTGGGGGTTTCATATCATTTCTTCTTCAAAACTTGAGGTAGGGATTTTCTTAGAGTTATATATATGTTTTTGCAAGGTCTATATGATTTTCGAAATCATCTTTCGATATCTTTGAAAATTAATTGTTGATTCAAGAAGTTGAGAGATTTTGAAAGTGGATTTGTCTCTTATTCTTTTAAAATGATCTTATGGGTTTTGATCTTCGTTGATTGAAGAAAATATGATTTTGGAAAGTTTTCTTTCAAAAGATTTGAGTTATATAGTTTTGGTGAGAAAACCTAGAATTTGGGGATTTTTTTTTAGAGACTGAAAATCTTTTGAACGGAATAATTAAACATGTGATACACATCATTTTTATTGTGTGAATTATAGAATTTATCTCTTCACATCAGGGACGGAGGGAGCATGGGCCTAGTGCCCCTCCTCAACCTTCTAAAATCTATGTTTTAGTATAGGTTTATAAATAGTTCTTTCAACTTGCCCCCTATAAATTTGATTATATACTCTTATTTTTATTTTTATTTTTCATAATTTGCACTATTCAAATGTTCATTTTATGACAGAAATCACCTTTATGATCTTATAAAGTGTATCTTTAAATGTTTGTTTTCTTATTTTTGATAATATTTACTAGTTAGTTCTTATTGGCATTTTTTCTCCCTTCTATGACAAATATATATACAACTATGTACAATGATTATTTATTTTTTTGATGAAATCTCTCAATAAAATAGTTTATTTTGTTTGGAGACGATCCTTGTAGTCTAAGTCAATGTCATGATTAGAAATAAGGGTTAAGTTTATTAGGGTCGAAGCGCAACGGAATGGGAAACACTATTATAGACATAACATTTTATTTTACTATTACCTCAGCCAAAATTCTAGCTCCGCCATTGCTTCAGATATGCTTCATGCCACCGCTAATTGTTTACCGTATAGAAGATGTGGCTAGGTTCATTATTTCACAAACAAATTATTTTTACTTCAACATTGCCAAATATTAACATTAGTTTCTCCTTAATTGCTACATAGGCAATGATGATGAAATTGACTCGGAGGAATTTGACTTTAACTTTCGCCTTGACGTTGACGTCGACAGACTTCTCAAATATGAAGATGAAGATGAATATGACTTTGACATTGACGAACTTGTCGAAGATGAAGATGACTTTTGTCGAAAATAATGAATTTACCGCTGTCAGGTATTAACAATTGCAGATTATCAACTCTTTAGAGGAAAGGTTTATGCATACATATCCTATTGATACACACACACACAAAAAAAAATGTTATTGCATAAAATGTTAGTTCTTCTTGTTTTTACTAATTAACTTTATTTTTGAGGAATGCTAGGTACGGAAATTTTATGGTAGTGTGTACTATATGCACTTTTAGTTAGATTTATGTGTCATTTGTTATAACTTATAGTGTTGTTAGTTATGACATATTGTGATATTGGTTATGACATTATTTTATTTATGATCCAAGAGTTGTTTGGTTATACTTCATGTGATGTTTGGTTATAACTCAATTTTATTTTATTTTTTAGTCATGACTCCCATGGTATTAAGTTATGCCATTTATGATAATCAAACTCACAAATGACATATCTTGCATATAGCATTTCCTTGCATCAATTAATGTTTTTCTTCCTATTTCAATATGTTCAACTTTAAACATATCACAAAGGATTATTTAGTTCAAACATATGCTAAATGCAATCATTCTTTCGACGAAAGAGGATATAACTAGATTTTGCTTTCTTGTTTTTTGCTTTCTTTCTTTGTTTCCTTACTCCATGACTAGTAAGTTGTAAGTTGGGGGATGTGATTGAGACCGAAATGCATACCATTGAGGCCTATAATTGAGATTTCTTAACCCTCTTCTTGATGCAACTTTGTACATTTTACCAATGTTTGATGTAAATCAAGTTGAATGTGTTTGAAGTACAAAATGAGCCAAAAAGTTATATTTCAGTTGAAAAGCATGCACCGCACGTGCGGAGGGTCATTCCTATACGTGCGGCCCCCTTCTTGAAAATCAAAACAAACTGCATCATCCGCACGTGTAGAGGGTTTTTCCCGTATGTACGGAGCCTTTCCCATACGTGCGGCCTTTCCCGCACGTGCGGCCACGTTGATTTTCATGCACGTTTTTTTTCTAAAGTCACCTGTTTTGTTGGAAAAGTATAAGATGAGGAAAAAAAGGTTGTTCTAGGGTTGGAAAATTCTTTGAAAAATAGGCAAAGGAGGCTAAGGTTTTGGGGTTTTGGGGTTTTGGAGTTGAAGGATTGGAGGTCTTCCATGGCAGCTTCTTTATCATCTTTTTACTCCTTCATGAGCGGCTAGGCTTCTCTTTCTAGGGTTTTGATGAAACCCTAGCCATGTATATAGAGTTTTAACTAGGCTTTGATTGTTTTAACAGTTTGAGAAAGTTATATGAATGTTTTAGAAGTTTTAATTTCAGTTTCTTTTTATTCCTTTCAATATTCTACTTTCTATGATTATTGAATATTTTTTATACAATCGTTTTCTATGTGTTGTACTCAAAGTGTGAGACGAGTCATGCTATGAGAGACAAGTCATATTACTACTGTAGTCTAGAGTGAACGACTTATACTACTTGAAATGATTCGTGCCTATACGTTGAACGCAACAATCCTTTTGATCAATGTTTCAAACTTGTAGTTGTGAAACATTGAGTAGTTCAAACCGTATTGCAATTAGATGTCAATGTTAAACCCTATTTACGCAACTAGTGGTGGATTCTTTGCCCTAAGATTTTTCCCAAATCAAATTTTCAACCTTAATTTAAAATTTTGAGTAAATTACAAATACATCCCGTGAGGTTTGATTAAAATATGAATCGCCCTTTTGTTTCTAGAAATTACATTTCACCCCTGAGGTTTCTAATTTCATAACAAATCGTCCCTTTTATGAATAAATCATCAAGTCAACTAATAGTTTTTAATGATGTTAGAAATATGTTTCAATTAATAATTTAAATAATTTTATTATTATATAGGAGAGCAATTATGAATTTCATTTTTTAGTTAATTCTATTAAATAATTTTTTTTGAAAAGGGAGTATTTATAATTTTTCGAATCACAAAGAGAAATATATACTTTAAGCAAACCTCAAGGAGTGTATTTATAATTTACTCTTTAATTTTCTATTTGTTATTTTAATTCTCGCTTTAATTTAATTATCATCAATTATTCTCGTCTAAATTAATCTAGGAATCTTGCTATTAAAATTAGTTGAATTTCACATTAGTCCTAGTGGATTGATACCTAGATTTGTCATTATTCTATGGACTTTAGGTACAGTTTGGACTTTATTTTTGGTGTGCTTAACAACCCACCAATTACCATTATCATCTCTTATCACCAACCACAATATAACCACCATTGTCACAACCATTACCATAGCCACCACCCAACCACCACTATCATGACTATTAGTATCATCATTTTTAGAGTCCTAACCAAATATAGGAACTGTTTTCTACTGAACACATTTTTCAAAAAACCTTTTATAGATTTTT
>JAPPVO010007633.1:0-14248 GCA_030407325.1 Camellia japonica | reverse complement strand
GTGGGCAAAAAGTGCTTTAATTGCAAGTGGCTGGCCGGCTGGAAATGGTGGCCGGCCGGCAAGGTAAATAGAATAAAAATAAGAGGGCTGGCCGGCCATGAAGCCCCAGAAGTTAGCTTTCCAATGCCGCAAACCTTGCATTAAAATTCCTCCTGTATAAAAAGTTATGCCAGTTTCCGTAAAGCCGCGCAGATTCAGTCCAAACGGACTTCAACCAACCATATCTCCTCCCCCGGATTTGGACTTAGGAGATTCTTGAGTGAAAAATGAAGCCCCGGAAGTAAGCTTTCCAATGGTGGTGGCCTCACATTTTAATTACTCTTGTGCAAAGAGTTACGCCCGTTTCGGTGAATCCGCGCAGACTTTTCTCCTTCCCGGATTCATGCTGAACCACTTTTGACCAAGCAGAAAGCTGGTTGCTGAGACAATTGCTGGGATCCCACCCTCCAGTGACCTTCCTTATGATAAAACAGAGGTACCTGCCAAAAAAAACAAAAACCAATGCAAAACGAATGCTCGGGGGCCAAACCGCGAGGTTCGGGGTCCCGAAAATCGGCCGTTAAGCACCGAAAGTGGTGTTTGGCCCCGAAGTGGTATCTAAGACCCCAGTGTCCCTCGAAAGGGAGTAAATGAGATGCATGCCAAAAACCGGAGGAATCGGAGATGGTTGGGTGGTCCCGAACCAGGCACACGGCCTGACGGCTCCGAAAACCGGGAACCGGGCTCCGAAATGGGCAAAATGGCCTATGGCCACGAAATGTAGCCCATGGCCACTGGGAGATAGTCTACGGGACCTCTCCCTCCCCTCAGGAAGGAAAACTGAGAAAACCGAGTCTGGTTTGCAAACCGAGACAAAGCATAGAAGAGAGTTCGGAAGTCCGGAGGCAGGGCGTACGGCCGCGACTCTGAGACTTCTGAATGAGCACAATATGCAACATCACCGAGCGCTCAATCGGTGACGTCTGAGTCTTAAGGTCGGTCAAAAATGGGGTGTCTGCAGTTGCCCCTCTTTGACAGAAACTCGAAAGTCATAAGAATGACGGGAGTGAATGTCAAAGCCCAGAGACGACCCATTTTTGACAAGGCCGAAGACTTAGACAATCATACAAGATAAACATAGATATGTGTGCCCGCAGGCAGGGGCAAAATGCAAAATGATATGCAGGGAGATTTTGATAATTGGACTTATACGCTACGCGAAACCGGTTTGAAGATTGGACTTATACGCTACGCGAAGCCAGTTTGAAAATTGGACTTATACGCTACGCGAAACCGGTTCGAAGATTGGACTTACACGCTACGCGAAGCCGGTTTGAAGATTGGACTTACACGCTACGCGAGGCCGGGCATCACTCATGATCATGCGAAGAGAGCTATAATGAAGCAATTATGCAAAATAAATGCAATCATTTTAAGCGAATGCTATGCAAGCAAGTAAACTCGAGCCAAACTACATCTCGTGCAGAAAGGATGTAAGAAAATTACTGCGATTCTCACTGCGAATACAGTGTGCAGTGTGATAGATACACAGAGTGAACATGTGATTGGTACATAAAGTGCGATAGATACACTAAAGGTGAGAGTGTGCGATTGATACACAAAGTAGGCATAGTGTGATAGATACAAAGTGAGTATGTGTGATTGATACACTATATGAACAAAGTGTGATTGATACACTAAATGAATGAAATGAGCAGAGTGTGATGGATACACAAAAGACCAACACAAAGTGTGATAGATGCACTAAGTGAACGAGGTATGATTGATATATTGAATGTGAACCCAAAGTGTGATAGATGCACTTAGTGAACAAGTATGAAGGATATACTAAAAACGAACACAAAGTGTGATAGATGCACTATGTGGACAGAGTGTGATTGATACACTAAAAGTGAACACGAAGTGTGATAGATGCACTTAGTGAACGAGTATGATGGATATACTAAAAGCGAACACAAAGTGTGATAGATGCACTATGTGAACAGAGTGTGATTGATACACTAAAAGTGAACACGAAGTGTGATAGATGCACTTAGTGAACGAGTATGATAGATATACTAAAAGCGAACACAAAGTGTGATAGATGCACTATGTGAACAGAGTGTGATTGATACACTAAAAGTGAACACGAAGTGTGATAGATGCACTTAGTGAACGAGTATGATGGATATACTAAAAGCGAACACAAAGTGTGATAGATGCACTATGTGAACAGAGTGTGATTGATACACTAAAAGTGAACACGAAGTGTGATAGATGCACTTAGTGAACGAGTATGATGGATATACTAAAAGCGAACACAAAGTGTGATAGATGCACTAATGGAATAAAGTGAATATGTGCGTGATAGATACACAAAAAGTAATGAAGTGTGATGGATACAGAAAATGAGAATGTGTGTGGTAGATACACAAAATGAGAATGTGTGTGTTAGATACACAAATTGGGAATGTATGCGATAAATACACAAAATGAGAATGTGTGTGGTAGATACACGAAATGAGAATGTGTGTGATAGATACACAAATGAAAAGAGTGTGATTGATACACTAAATAAACATGTGAGAGATACATGAAGCAAACGAAAGTAAATGAGGTGTGATGGATACACTAAAGTGAACATGTGATAGATACATGAGGCAACAGAGTGAATGAAGTGTGATGGATACACTAAAGTAAACATGTGATATGAAGAGAAGAATAGTGTGATAGATACACAAAGCAAAATATGTGTGATAGATACACAAAGTGAATGAAGTGTGATTGATACACTAAGGCAAATAAGGTGTGTTAGATACACTGAGTGAATGAAGTGTGATTGATACACTAAGGGAATGAGGTGTGATTGATACACTAAGTGAATGAAGTGTGATTGATACACTAGGGTAAATGAAGTGTGTTAGATACACTGAGTGAAGCAAATAAAGTGTGATTGATATACTAAGTGAATGAAGTGTGATTGATACACTAAGTGAATGATCTCAAACAGAACTTCTTTGAATGAACCGTACATACAATATCGTGCATGTCTGAGAAAGAAACTTGACTGGTACAATGCATTACAATGTATGATGCTTAAGGAAAGCAATAAATGGACAAAGCGGCGCTTTAGAAAGCACCTCATGAGGTGAGTGGCGGTGAACCGCTCTACTCTGACGGGGATCTCCCCTCGTGCTCTTCGAACACTTTACCTTCAACTCACAGTACAAAGGCTCTGGAATGCTGACAAGGGCTCTACACGTAGAACACTTTGGATGCTGCCTTTCTTCTTGATCATATTCACAACTTTCCCTATTCTCCAACGGGGTGACAGACTAGGTTGGTTCATGATCCAGAATTGAGGTTCATACACGCTATCTCAACCTATGGGGCTTCCATACAGATTTCAAGCCAAGGACACGCCTCTGGGTATTCAAACCAGACTTTAGTCTCGGAAATCCCGAACCTTTGCGTTCTAGGCCACAGCCATTCGAACTCTAGTTTCCACCGTCGCAGTTGATCTCCTAGGAACTCATTGCGAACACAGCCAAGATGTCCTTGGCAGGGAATGGTACTCAGGGAGAGCACTTCTGATCGCCATTCTGGCTTGAAGTAGACTTGATCTTGAGCTTGAGGTAGAGGCACACTCATACTTCGGAACATTGGCAAGGCCTGAAGAGGTACACACGGGATGTAGTCTCGGAACTTACTGAAGTTGAAACGAACTCAGATACCCGACGTTTTCCTCTTTTGCTTTTGCTTTGCAGCCCGAAACTCATAGCTTCAGATAGGTCCTGGTTTTACTGTTCTCACATGACCTGGGTTGAACCCTGCGGTTTTACAAATACTATTTGAACAAATGTGGAGAACGGCACGGCACTCGGAGCATAAAATGATTTTATTTTCGAAATTGAGAGATGAGTTTTCGACCAGGTATTGAGCCTACGACTGAACACAGCAAAACGACTCAACACGGAACTAAAAGGCACACAACTTAGACACATCGAGTAACACTCGAAACGACCCAAAACAAAATCGAGATAAAACAAAAAGACACGACACTCCGACGTGCACAGGGAGCCTGTTTCACCGAGTAGTGTTTCCCACCCTTTCTCATTTGTGGTTCTCACATCACTCGGCCCTCAAGCTCTATTTTTCTGAAAAAGCCATTTTCTCACTTTTTCTCTCATCGCACATCTCTCTATTCTTCAATCTCTCATTTTTCAATCCCTCCCCTGGATGGTTGATGGATAAACAGCAAGTTGAAGGCTCTCGCCCCTAGCACTCAGCTAGATTCTTCTTTCTTCCGCTCACAGCTAGTGAATTCCTCCCACAGAGGGGTTGCACTACATTTGGGTGTGTAGCAAATCTGCAGCTAGCATCGGTTGATGATGCTTTGCTGGGGAGTTTGGCCGTGATAAGATCTGTCCAGATGATGGAGTGGAATATCTTGCCTCATTCCAGTTCGTGCTTCGCACTTGGCTCGACAGTTTTTTTTGCTTGGAGGATGAGAGAGCTTTCAGCCCTTTGTTGTTAGCTTCAATTGTGCCCTTTTTCTTGGCATGTAGAGTGCCCTTCTTGGCGAGTAGGGTGCCCTTTCTGGCGAGTATGTTGACAATGGGAAAAGACAGAACACCTGACTCAACTGTGCCCCTAGTTCATTATTTCGACCATTTTTTTGTTTTTGCTTTTCACTAAAACAGTTTTGACCAAAATGGGAGTTAGATCAACATGCTTGTTCGATTTTTGATTTAAAATCATGCAAGTTAGGCTATTAGCACTGAAAATTTTGCTTTTTGGGTCCATGAAAAGGGTCCAGTTTTGGAAAAGATAGAATGATTTTCGAGAAAATAGTCAACCTCAGTAAAAATTCTCAAAAGCTGTTTTTGCAATCGGCCACTGCTCAACGAGCATAGAACCCACTCTCGAGATGCACAACCTCAGATCCGAAGGAAAATTGCCCATTGCTTGAAGAAAGTTGCACGGCAACGGAAAGTTGCCCCTTGTTTGAACGGCACTGCAGCGCATTGAATGGGAACGGAAAGTTGCCCCTTGTTTGAATGGCACCGCGACGCGTTAAATGGCAACGGAAAGTTGCCCCTTGTTGAATGGCACTGCAGCGCATTGTAGTCAGTCCTCAGAGCGACGAACACAACCAAATCCTCAGATATAGAGAAGACAAAGATGACCAAACCATCGCATGGACACAATCGAATTTGAATTGTTTTACGGCTGGACTTCAGAATGAAGTTGCCTACGTATCCCAAAGATGGGAATCAAGCCTTACGTAGTTCGGGTTAAGGTACACTCGGGTATTTAACCTCTCCTTTTTATGCTCTAACTTTTGCCAAGGCGCCTATTGCAGGTTTTCGACCTTGCGATCTTTGTTTTTCTTTCTTTTCTTTTTTTCTATTCTTTTCATTCCTTTTCTTCTTCTTTTTTTTGCATTTTTTCATTTTCTTTTCATCACATTTCTTTTCTTTGTATATTTTTGCATTTTTTTTCTTGTTGTTTTTTTTTGTTCTTCTTTTTCTTTTTCTTGCTCTTAACTTTTGCCTGGGTCGCCCTCCCGGGTTTTCGGCCCAGTGAGCCTCTCAAAGGGTAAAAGTGTAACAAGTCCATGCCAAATGGTTTTGAGATCCTGAAGTCATCTGAATCCAGGAAAATGACTGCTATTGATTCGCAGAAGGATCCATCTTCGGCTCTTCGAGCACATCGGATATTTTTTGCCCCTTGTTCGGGGGTGCTTCTGCTCTAGCCTTGCAAGCTTCTTCTGATGAGGTCTTGACCTTCTTGATCTGACTTTGGTGCCTCTTGTTCGAGGGCTGCTTCAAATCTGGCCACACAGGCCTTACATCGTGGTCGACCGTTGAACATTCTGAATGCCAGTTCAAGGTTTGAAAGCCAAGGGGGGTCGAGTCTCGAGGCTGAGAGCGATCCTAAGCTGCACAATCTCAAGAGCGATTCCACACATGTCATTGCAGGACCGCGCAAAACATTTTTTGAAAGTTTTTAAGAAAAGCGACAAATCGCTCGCGCTGAAGACAGTGTAGGATCAATCTGGATCAAAGCCAGGGTCCTTCTCAGTACTCACACTAACAAGCATGATTTCATTCATTAAGGGCTTAGCACGCCTCTCTTTCTCTCAATTTGATCAAAGTTTTGCAAATCCCGAGGAATTCCTCCCTTTTGTTTTCACTGCAGTGTTCAAAAGTGTTTTGAAAAACTTAGGTTAATACAATCTTCAAGGCACAAGAGAGCAGGTGGAATGCACTGCCGTTTCATTCAAATCCCGGCACAACTAGCACACGCAGAAACAAATGCGAGAGTATGGAAATCACTGCTATTTTCATTCAAAATCTGTTGGCATAACTGGCTCCCTGCAGAAACAGACTCAAAACGAAAAACAAACGTAAAACAAAATGGTGACGCCCGAGGTAACACCCCTGGAATCACCCAACTCCTATATAACAGGACTGACTCGATACAACAAGACAAACCAAAACAAAAGAGACTGACTCAAAACAAAAGACAGACTCAAAACAAAACAACAAAACTGACCCAATACCCAGGTCAGAAAGCACAAAAACTGGTGTTTGCACATTGCTCAGAACAGTGCGTGCCATTCCCACGTCTGGAGTAAATTGAGCGTCATCCACAGCTGGTTCATCCCCCCTGATCACATCACATTATCCCCCACAAGTTCACTAATCAAGTGCCGATAGACTTTGCAGAGCTTGGCGGGAGGACAACCCCATTGTCAAACAGATCCTGTACATCATGGCGCAGACGAAAGCAATTGTCGGTGTCATGACCGGTTTGTTGATGGTACACAGTATTTGTCCTGGTCATGCTTTGCAGGGATAGGATCGGGTAAGGGCCGTTGTTCCAACGGTTTCAAATGTCCTTCCCGGAGTAAGACCTCTAGAGCCTTTGACAGAGGCATAGAAGTGGAGTGAAGACCCTCTTGACTCGAGGTGGATATTTGGCCGTCTGTGAGCTACTTCCGGACGCACCGGTGGACGAGGTGGCTTTTTTTGATGTGGTAGTGGCGACCATGCCACTTCAGAAGGTCTTGCAGTTGCATCACCGCTAGTGGTTGCATTCGAATTGCGGGAAAACGCTCGCCTAGGCTGCTCCTTCTCCTGGTCAATAAGGCCCTGCTTCATGGCATCTTCGATCTGTACTCCCATCTCATGCAAATCTGAAAAGGTATGGAAGGGGAGCACGATCATTTTCTGCATTAGTTTGGGCTGGAGGTTGCGCACAACCATCCGTATTTGATCCTTATCCGTCGGCCTAGTGGTCATCATTGAGGCCTTGGCCCTCCAGCGGGCCACAAAGTCAGAGAAGCCCTCTTTCGGCTCTTGCCTGGTCGTCTCGAGATCACGGGTTGTGATCTCAATCTGGGTATTGTATGAATATTGTGCGACGAAGGCCTCGGCCATCTCCTCCCAGTTTCGTTTCACTGAATCCTCCAATTTGCTACCAGATGGCTGCAATACCCGACAGGGTCCTGCCAAAAAGGGAAAGCTTCTGTAATCTTGTCAAGCCCATCGGGCGCAGAACATCTGAAAACAAACTCAGGTGGACCATGGATCTCCCGACCCGTCAAAACGGTCGATGTGAGGCATTTTGAACCTGTCCGGCAATGTCACCACCGAATCGTATATCCATCTCCAATGTCCGGGATGGAGTTGACTCCCTGAGATTTCTTAAACATCTTCTCAAGTTTGCTCAATTTCAACGCCGTAGGGTCGACCTCGAACTCAAAGGGAGAGTCTAGCAGATTGGTAGGTGCTTTGGATAGCTGGGGTAAAATTGGGGGCGGAGCAGGCCCTACCGGAATGTCCGTACCCTCCTGGACATTTGGCGTCTCCCCAAGTGTTGGAGTTCCTGCTGGGGGAGGAACTTGTTGTGAAGCAGACGCGCCGCTTTGCTATTGCAGCCTAGTGATTAGCTCGGCTTGCTGAGCCATGATTGCAGCCTGCTGCTTTGGAAAATTCCGCCTGGCGGACAGCGTCTTGCTGCATGAGTTTCATACTTTCTTGCATCTGACGCATCATTGCCTCCACCTCTGACGTATTCTGTTGATCCATCTAATTGACTGGTATCTATCCCTGCAATAGAAACTGAGACCTCAGCCTGACTGTTTACTGGTGGGGTGGATAAGGGCCCCTGATCTGGTAACTGCTGAACTGGTGATTTGTGCCTGACTGGCCCTTTTACCCTGCCACTGATTGCCCTTGAACTGAAACCTCTGACCTGACAAAGTCTATTAGCACAAGTTCGATGAACTCGGGGGATATCGGACCTTCTGAAGCTACGGTTCCAGGACTACCTAGCAAAAGAGAAAACGAACAGCATCTCAGCCCAATTTCACCAGAACAGATACGAACAAAACCGAATGAGCGTGCTCTCTACTGAATTCTGCCCCAAAATTCCGCCTGTAAACTGTTTACCCTCAGGTAAACTGAATCCCAAAATACTGCACTGGTGCCCCAGGCCTGATGCCCAAACTCATAAACTGATACATGTATTCCCTGTAGAGACGCACTCTAACAAGCACATAACAGATAAGAGAGCCAAAACACCCCTATGTTGGGGTAGGGTTTCCCTGTCCTATTTTGTCAGGAACTAGGGTTTCACTACGCACGCAGCGGCTTCAAACGACCTATAAAACGGGTAAGCAACCTGTCTAGTTTGGAATGGTCACTATGGATCCGAATATGGACTAGGTCGAATGGTCAAAAAGGGTGCCCCGGTAAAACCGGGGTTTGTGTTCCCTGCTGTCAGAGCCCAGAGCCGATCAGCCTTATGGATGACTTGACAAGACAAGCCTCCGGCAATCGTTCGGGAATGGCATATGGCAAACACGGTGTCCTAGGCGCACCAATGCAAATGCAATGCAAAGAAACACACAAGTGTAGTCAAAACCAGATATCACGAGTTCGAGTCAAGTTCTCTAATTCCCCAGCAGAGTCACAGAAACTGTAGACGTCCCGAACGCATCCCGGGGAGCTTTTCTCCGATTTTCTTGCCTATATAGCTGGCCTCCCAGATCTTTTAGAGGGGTTGGAAAATATCTCTCAAGCATACACATTCATATCTTCATCCATCTCTCCCAAATCTTCAAGTTTTGGTGCCTTTTGTTCATCATCATCAAGCATCACCATCACCATTCCATTTCCAGCAGCAAGGAGGGGTTCCTCAGAGGCCTAGAAGCAACTTTCATCAAGCCAAGAGGTAGCAAAAGTGTAGTCTTCAAGGGTAAGTCTCAAACTCCCTCTTTTATACCATTTTCTTGCCTCTTTTCTTAAGCCTACTTGCTCATTGTTTTAGGCTCCGACCCTAACTGAAAGGGTCACTCTTTTGAGCTTATCTTCATGTTTGTTTAAGGGCTCAACCCTGTTTGAGCCCTCCATTTGGCACTTGCCTCAATATCATCTTGTATGTCAATATTTTGCATGCTTCATCTAGCCTATGAGTGATCTGTTTTCGAGCATGTAATAAACTGTGAGTGGACCTATTTTGAGCCCCTCTTCAACATTGACATAATCTCTATCATGCACTTGCTTCATAATCTCTCATATTTACCGTAAAATTGCATGCTTTGTTAAGCCTATCTAGCTTCTGTTTTCGGCCATCATCAGGCCTAGAAAAAGCCCTATTTTGATCTTCTTGACATATTTCATAAAGGGTATTTGCTGGTTTGATGAATGTTTGGGGTACCTCATGTTATAGCCTATAGTATCTTAGTTCTTGCATGGCATTTTTAGCATATTTTCACACTGAATTGGAGCATGTCATGAACTGTGAGTAGGCTTATTTTGGGTCCCTCTATAACATTGTAGAAGGGATCAACCTTGTTGGGGGTCTCCATGTTATACTTGTCTCTATACCCCTCTTTGACCCCCATTTTGCATGCTTTGTTAAGCCTGTCTAGATTCTTTTTTTCGGCCATCATCAGTTCTGGAAAGAGTCATATTTTGATCTTCTTAACATATTTCCTTAAGGGTCTTGGCTGGTTTAGTGAATGCTTGGTATACTTCTCTTTATAGCCCTCTTTTGGCTCATATTTTGCATGCTATGTTGAGCATATCTACATACTGTTTTGGGGGATGTCATAAGCTGTAAATGTTCATATTTTTGGTCACTATTCAATGTTGTAGAACTGTATTTTTCAGTTTGAGCATTGCGTATACCATTTGCTTCATTGTTCCCCTCTTTTCCCCCATTTTTGCATGCTATTTTTTCCATACTTGTGATTGTTGTTTGACCTTGCTTCACACTGGAAAAATGCTAGTTTAGGGGCTGCCTAGCATCCGTCTTTACACTTCATGTCCATATTGTGCATGTTTGGCATAGCTGCAAGTTATTTCGGGTACTTAGCATAGCATTTCGGGCATCGGGTGTAATTTTGCTATGATTCGGGGGCTGTTTTGCATCATTTTGACTGCTGAAAATTGCATTTCCCCATGTGCCATATGCCACGTCTCATTTTGTATGCCATTTCATGCTTTAATCCATTGCCTCGGTTTGCGTGCCCGTGTGCACGCACTTCGAGGCACTTCATTTTCATCCATCGGCATCTTATGTGAGTGCGGCCGAGGTCCTCTCATGTTAGTGTAAGCCCAATTTGCATTTTCATGCCATTTCATGCTTCTCTATCATGGCCTCAGCACGCATTTCGAGGCATCTCATTTTAATCTCATTGCATATCATACCTCATGCCATTGCATGCCTTTATGTCATTGCCTCGGTTTGCGTGCCCGTGGGCACGCATTTCGAGGCACTCCATTTTCATCCATCGGCAGCTTATGTGAGTGCAGCTAAGTCTCTCTCATGTTAGTGTAAGCCCAATTTGCATTTTCCATGTCATTTGCATTGCGTATGCCACTGCCTTGGTTTGCGTGCCCGTGGGCACGCATTTCGAGGCATCTCATTCCCATAACATTGTGTATGTTAGGATTGCATATTAGCTATATTTCATGCATACCATGCTGTAGACGCGCCCGTGGGCTTCACTCTACAGTTCGGACTCCCTTTTGTGTCGCGGTTCTAAATCTGAACCAAAGAGTCCAACTCTGGCAAATCGTTTTGAAAAAAAAACAGATTTTTGAAAAAGTAGTGCCAAACATGGACTGCTTTGCCAGATTACAGAGTCGCCACCTAAATATTTTTTAATGGGGGAATTTAGGAAACCCTGACTCGGTGCCGAAGGCCACGTGTCCGTCATTACCAAAGTGACTTGGCTCGGGAGCTTGGGTACGATCGGGGAAGGTCAGCTATGAGCACCCCCTTTCGCCCGGTCCGAAGACCGGCCTCTACTAACCGTGATATCCAATTTTGAAAACTTTATGCGTTCTTATCCCAATTATTAACCTAGAATTACTATGTGATGCGCACAACACAAAAGTATAGACTAGATTGCCTAACTTGGAAATAAACATTGCATATCCGTTTTGTCTCGAAAAACGTGTTAGATTTTGCTACCCGCAAGTAGGCTAAAATACGGATTTCAATGAGTTGTTCCAACTCACGCAATCCAACCTTCACCCACAGGCATTCAAACAGTTTATCATGTAAGCAATTAGCCGCATGGCAAGCATACTGTCATGGTAACATTCACACGCATGTGATATGCCAAAGCGTAAAATACTTACATCGTACTCCGTGCCAAAACAGAAGCTTATTAGAAATCCATGCATGGACCTAAGCCTACTGAAATGTCTAATGCAACACATGCAAAGATGTAATCTAGGCAGGCTCGGCTATCCTAGACATGGCATGTGAAATGCTAAAACTATCACATATTTCAATTTGGAATTGAAAGTACGATGCAGTTTGTATGATGTACCGAGTCCGGTGCATGTAAACAAATGCATGAATGCACACATGCATTGCATAAGGTATGCTGTAAATAGACGTGCCCTAATCTACCATTGTAAGCAGGTAAATAAAAGGGATAGAAAGAAGTGGAGGTTGGAAGACATACACACACTTACCCACACTTATTACAAATTTGCCCTCGCTCGGAGGGACCGAATAATAATACAGAACCGAATAAATAACTAACTACTCTAGCTAATTAAACATTACAAATTAACTAAATTAATTAAATAAATTAATTAATCTAATTAAGCATTAAACCGCCTCGGGATGAGGGCCGGATGCAGCGCGTGTTCGGGGCTGGCTCGGAATCGCACCGCCATGCAAGGATTGCCTCTGTTTCCTCTGCTCTCCTCCACAGAAACTTGCCAAAGTCCCAGAATACCTCTCAGGGCACTGGGGGACATCATCGGCTAGGTAGAACTTCCACCGGCAGTAGAATAAGCTCATCGGCACTGAAATAAGCCATCGGCTGTTTGTTGACTGCAGGTCGGCACTAAATAGTGCCGGCCGGCACTTAATACCTGCAGAACCTGCAACTCACAGCAGCAGAGGGAAACAACTTGCATGGCAATGTGATTCAAGCCATTTATGCACTAAACACACCCCTTATCATGTTTGTGACTCAAGGGGGCATGTGCCTCGATTCCCGGACCACCAATCACGCATTTCCATGCATGATGGCCCAAAGAATCAAGAGTGCAACTTTGATTTCAAATGTATGCAATGCAAACAAGCAACAAGGGTGCTAAACCTCTATCATTTTCATCTCAAGAGGTCAGCAGCATGCTTATGCAATGCAACTCTTAAGCATGTTATCTAGCATGCAACATGGACTATGCAACATACTTATGCAAAGGATTCAAGCAAGCATGCGAGGCAAGCATGCAAACCAATGGAAGGATGGTCTTAAACATGAATTAGGCAACTCTAGTAGGCCCAAAATCAGTGGCCACAAAGATGCAAATGAGGCAACAAAATACATGGAATGCATGCACAACGCATTAACCAAGCTTAAGGCACAAAAATGCAACTCCACCAAAGCATGGCAAGGAGATGATATGGCATACAATGGTGCATGTTCCAGATCTGAAATGGCATATCAAGTGACTCCAAAATGACTCCAAAGCATGCAAACATTCATGTAATGCATTGTCAAAGGCTCAAGCATTAAAGCTAGTGAAGTGCAATACATTATAAACATGCAAAGCGATGCTCAAATGATGGAACCAGCCCCAAACAGTCCCTAAACAGCCCTAGATATTCTAAAACATGTATGAAATATAGCCAAGATAAGCTAGCATGCTTGGCCAAAACATCATGCAAAATGGAAGCCACAAGAGAGCCATAACATGAGGTATATAAAGGGTGTCCCAAACAGCCCTAGACCCTAATAAACATGAAGAGGAGGTCATTTTAGGGCCATTTTCAGTTCTGATCAAGGTCTGAAACAGAAACAAAATAAGCTAGCAAAGCATGCTCTCTTTTAGGCAATTCTAAGCATTTAAACCACAACCATGCAAAGCAATGCACAAGCTACATTAAGACCTCAAAACAGAGCTTAATCACAGCAAAATGTGGACTATTGTAGGCCAAAGTTAAGCTAGCACATGTTTGGAAGATAGGCTAAAGCATGAAGCAAGCTAGGCTAGGGAGCAAAATTACACTACAAGTGTATGAAACAAGCAACCCAGCCTCCCACCGGACCAAACAGATCTGGAACATGGCGAAATAGAGCCTAAAACATGCTTGGCTTAAGCTAAAACAAGCCACAAAAAGATGCTACTTACAAGGCTAACAAGGCTAGTAAAGGGGATTTACACTACAAGTGCAATAAGCATGCAAGAGGTGACCAAGATAGCCAAAAATAGAGTTATGGCAGATCTGGAAAGTCATGAAAATAAGCCTAAACAAAGCCTCCAAGAAGTAGAAACACATGCTCTTTTGGAGGGCCATCAATACAAGCAAACAAGAGAAGAGGAGAGGGGACAACCCCCTCCTATTTTGAGCCTCAAAACAAGTTTTCCACCACTGAAATTCCTCTAGAATTCAGTGGTTTTAAGGCCAAAAAGATGTTGTTTGAAAGGCTTGAAAGTTAGCTCACAAGGCCTTATAAGCCAAGGAGCAAAAGGGAGGACAACCCCCTAGCCAACCAAGGCACAAGCCAAGACTCTTAGGACTGAAAATAGAGGAAAATCATGGTTTTTGTAGTTCAACAACACCCAAAAACAACCTCAAAGTATTTGAAAACTTATGGCAAAGCTAGTATGCACACAAGCTAAAGGGAGAGAGATGTTACCCTTGATGCACAGCAGCAAAACCAGCCCAAATCTGAGCTAAAACCAGCTTTTGAAGCTAAAAATGATCCTTAAAGGAC
>JAPPVO010007632.1:0-71771 GCA_030407325.1 Camellia japonica | reverse complement strand
GAATGGAAGAAGTAATAGGTACGCAGTCTTCCCCCACTTTTTGTTGGGAGGCTGACTTCGTGACTCAAACCGTCTCCACAAGGCTCAAGGCAGGTAGCACTTGCCATTGCATTGAGTCACAACCTCTTCTTTAAAGTTGGTGACATTTGTTGGCAAAATTCACTTCACCCCATGTGACGTAGAATGTGCAGCCTACCTCCTAATATTAAGAAATAAGCACATCACTACTTGTGGTTTGTGGACTAAAACACACAGGTAACTTTTGTTAACGGTTCTTGAAATCACCTAAATACCCTCATCTTCTTCCTCTCCTCTGAACTAAACTCGTATTCACACACATATACGTACATGTATACATATAAACCAAAAATAACCACCACTAATTGCCACCCCCACTGCAATGCACCCATTACCACCAACCAACCCCTTCTATTTCCTGCCAACTGCCACCCCCAGTTCCCCCTTCCCTTTCCCGACACCCTACTTATTCAAAAAGAGATAGAGCACAATTTGGTATTGTAAACTCTTTTATTATTGCAATGTTTCTTCAATGCGAGGGTTCCCTGGCCATGGTTCCAGGTTTCAAAGTGAATTTATGGCTATGCTTGTTTCAGAATTAGAAAAAGATGCTACTACTATAACTGGATGGGGTAAACTATTGTAATTATAACTATTTTGGTAGGCTATATAAGTGAAAAGTGTTTTGATAAAAATATGTCAATTTTCAGAATATTTCGGTTGGAAACAATGTTTATTTTCATAATAGTAATGATCTGCAAATCAAATGTCATCCAATGAAAAGTACAAAGAGCGTGGGGGTTGAAAACAAGGCAATTGGTTTACCTTCAAAGGTTGGCAAAGTAGTGACAGCACTAGAAGTTCGCAATATCAATGTTGATCAAATTTCAGTAGTGGTCGAAATCTATATATTATAGAAATGGAAATTTTCAGACTTTTTTTCTTTTTCTTTTTCTTTTTTTTTTTTTTTTTTGATAAATAAGCCAACTTTATTTAAAAGGTATCAAGACGATGTAAAAAATACAAGGAAAACAGCAACCCACACTAACCCGCAAAAGCTAACTAATCAAACCCTTCACAAAATGTACAAAAGTCAAGACATCAAGATCTATCGAACCCGTAACCCAACTATGCAACACCATAAAGAAGCCTAACACATATTCTAAAAAATGCATCGGTTACGCTCCAACCAAACCAACCATAACAAGCAAAGGGAAGCATGTAACCAAGACTTCTGACTCCTCTTACCCACCCTCAACTCGCCCCAGCTAAACAACACACCCCGCACAAACCCCAGCTACACCCAAATCACACCAAAAAGAGTAACAATCAAACACCAAAGTCGGGACACAATAGGGCAATGAACCAATAAATGATTCACCATTTCTGCATCTCTACATCTCTACAACACGTACAACACCAATTTACTGACATATGGCGCCGCCGCATCAAATTGTCAATAGTAAGGATACGACCCAAAGCTGCCATCCAAATGAAGAAAGCCACCTTGGATGGAGATCCCATCACCCAAATATTCTTCCACTACTTCAAACCTAAGGTTCGACACTAATCTTTCATGGTTGCTAGGAAAGCCTCCACACTTAGAGGGAAGACAATAATTCATGGATTATCTTAGCATCAACACACTTCGAAAAAAGTATGCGGAGGAAATTTAATTTATTAAACATAAGCTTCATGTGGATTAAAAATTAAAATTAAAATCGTATAACAAAGGAAATTCATTTTATTAAACATAAGCATGTTGACTGCATTTTAGCTAAGATTAAAATCATATACTTCAATTCTTTTTAGCTTTTCACACTTTTTTGTTGGTTGGAGTCTTTTCCCCAAGGTTCTGAAAAGCGGTTGCAGTCGTCGTAACGGTGGCGGTGGCACGGTTGCGGTTGCGGGGTGTAAAGGCCGTAGCGTAACGGTTGCGGTAACCGGAACCGTGAATTTTTTTATTTTTCGCACAATTTGAAAAAAACTTACCGATACGCATATTTTTTTCCATGATCATATTTATTGGATTTAAAATAAATATTGATCAATTTTTGTAAATTTTTAAGTATGATCCAATATATTTCATATTTTTAAATCACTATAAACTGAGTTTTTTACGTTTTATTTTAATAATTAATGACTTTATATTATACAAAAAATCAATCACTAACTATTATATATAAGATAAATAATGACAAAAATAAGAGAATAAACAAGAGCCTATATATATATATATATATATTTTAACCAAGCCAAATAGATAATGACCACACTTAAATAGATAGGCACACACAAACAAAATGGTTGACTGATAGCAGCTGAATAAAATAGTATAGGTCTTACAGCTTCAACAAATCAATAACATGTTCTTCATCTTCCCTCTTTTCTCTCTCTATCTCTTGCTCCTCCATTTTCTCTCTTTCTCCTCCATTTTCTCTCTTTATCTTCCCTCTTCTCTCTATCCCTCTTTCCTCATTTTCAACTTTTTTTTGTGTGTTTTTTCGAAAGAAACAGTTCGAAACTGTTATGTAACGGTGTGTAACAGGCCGTTACGGCTGTTACGGCACCGTTACGACCGCTACGGCAGAATGCTTAGGTTATCACTGTGATATAAGAGTACCTTGATTGAAGGCTGTACTTCAGTAAAGTGTGGTACTGATATCAAATTTGAACCAAGGGTATTGTGTAGACAAAATGACATCTCTCTCATTCTCTGTCATGATCTTATCCTACCCTCTCGTGCAATTTCAAGTTGCTTGAGATGACCAAGAAGTGGCTGAAAGGACCCGAATTTGTGAATTTTTTTCCTAGGATACCTCTTATTGTTGGATTATACATAGCTGCTCATAAAGGTCCATATATATATATATATATATATATATATGTTGTAAAAAAAACTCAAAGATCGGGGCAAGAAAGAGAGAGACAGAGACTGAGAGAGAGAGGCTTACCTGTGAGTTGATCGGTGCGATGAGAGAGTGAGATGATCGGTGCAGAAGATGAACAACAAGAGTGAGAGAGACAGTGATGAGATGAGAGAGTGAGGGAGAGAGAATCGTGTTTTTGAGTTTGAGAGGTAGATAGATCATTAGGGTTTTTTTTGTTTTGTTTGTTATAGATGAGTTGCGTGAGGTGAGATGGTGAGATGAACGGTCAGATTTGAAAGAGGAAAAAAGAAAAGTATTAATGCGGGCGGGTTGGGCGGGTTGGGTTGGGATTGATCTCTGGAGTGCAGGATGTCTATTGGCAGAGATGTTTGTTAGAAAGCCAATTATGCCTGGTCGAACAGAGGTATGACTTTTTTAACACCAATTAAATACCCCTGAAATAGAAACCATTTCGATTCATTTTTTGCAATATTTTAAATGAGTAATTTCCTCATTTACAAAATAGGGGATTAACCAATTGGTACACCACGTTTTGGGTAGAGCTTGAATGACAGAAGGAACCAACTGATACCATTCTATCAAGATTAAATACAGTGATAATCACACATAGAGTTGGAAAATAAAGACAACCTTACATGTTTATTTGCTGCTCACACATCAGTGGATAACCTTGTGCTAATCAAAATTAACAAAAACTCTATAAAACCAAGTTTGCTTAAAAAAATACCTACTTGGTAACTTGGTAGGATTCTACTAGTTATTAATAAATTGAATTTCCTTAGAATTGGTCAGAAATTGAAACCTAAGACTTAAAAAAGAAAAAGCAAAGGAATATGATATGTGATTTCTTTCCCCTATTAATTGGTCAAAATTAAGGAAAGAATACACCTTATTGAAAATTTCAAATGAAACTGGTATTTAAAGTATACGTAGCTTGGTAAAAGAAATTTTAGGAATGTAATTTTTTATAGTAATTTTCCTGCTGAAAAGATTGAATTTTAAAAAAAAAAAAAATAGGCAAAGAAAAATAGAGATTATTGGATATTATTTTTTATTTATTGCAATTTGTTAGTAGATAAACTAATTAACTAGTTAATAGATAGTTTATTCAAAAAGTAACTAGTTAATTATGAAATCGATTGATTTCCATTTCAATAAACGACATTTGGAAGGACTATAATATCCATCACTTTACAGAATATTAATTAAGTTAGTTTTCTATATATAAATAGAAAATTACTATAAAAAATTACATTCCTAAAATTTCTTTTACCAAGCTACGTATACTTTAAATACCAGTTTCATTTGAAATTTTCAATAAGGTGTATTCTTTCCTCGATTTTGACCAATTAATAGGGGAAAGAAATCACATATCATATTCCTTTGCTTTTTCTTTTTTAAGTCTTAGGTTTCAATTTCTGACCAATTCTAAGGAAATTCAATTTATTAATAATTAGTAGAATCCTACCAAGTTACCAAGTAGGTATTTTTTTAAGCAAACTTGGTTTTATAGAGTTTTTTTTTTAATTTTGATTAACACAAGGTTATCCACTGATGTGTGAGTAGCAAATAACCATGTAAGGTTGTCTTTATTTTCCAACTCTATGTGTGATTATCACTGTATTTAATCTTGATAGAATGGTATCAGTTGGTTCCTTCTGTCATTCAAGCTCTACCCAAAATGTGGTGTACCAATTGGTTAATCCCCTATTTTGTAAACGAGGAAATTACTCATTTAAAATCTTGCAAAAAATGAATCGAAATGGTTTCTATTTCAGGGGGTATTTAATTGGTGTTAAGAAAAGTCATACCTCTGTTCGACCAGGCATAATTGGCTTTCCAACAAACATCTTTGCCAATAGGCATCCTGCACTCCAGAGATCAATCCCAACCCAACCTACCCGCATTAATACCTTTTTTTTTTTTTCCTCTTTCAAATCTGACCATTCATCTCACCATCTCACCTCACGCACCTCATCTATAACAAACAAAACAAAAAAAAACCCTAATGATCTATCTACCTCTCAAACTCAAAAACACGATTCTCTCTCCCTCACTCTCTCATCTCATCACTGTCTCTCTCACTCTCGTTCATCTTCTGCACCGATCATCTCACTCTCTCATCGCACCGATCAACTCACAGGTAAGCCTCTCTCTCTTTCTCAGTCTCTGTCTCTCTCTTTCTTGCCCCGATCTTTGAGTTTTTTTTACAACATATATATATATATATATATAGCAGATATCTCTCTGATCTGTCTCCCTCACTCTCTCATCTCATCAATAACATTTCTTTGTTGATCATTTAATTCAAGCAATGTTGATATGCTGGTTCATATTAAAACATACCTTTACTGATCTATTAATTCAAGTATTATTGGTAGTGTGTTATTAGTCTCTATTGTACAGGAGATCCATTGTATTTGTCAATCAATGATGTTTTTTGATGTGTTGCTATTTGAGTTTTGATCATCCTTCCAGTTCTTGCTGCATTGGTTGTTGCCTGTTAATATCATTCATCTACATACCATGAGTTAATTGGGTATCTTCTGAATCCTTTGAGGCTTTCAAGTTCTAACACTTTGTGCTTCATGATTATAGCTTATTTAACACCAATTAAATACCCCCTGAAATAGAAACCATTTCGATTCATTTTTTGCAAGATTTTAAATGAGTAATTTCCTCATGGAGTCTGAGTTGCAAGATTTTCGTGTTAGAAGCGCTTTTTGTTTTGTTGGAATCCTTTTTTCATTTTAAGGAATTGGTTAGTCGTCCAGTAACAAGTAATATCAGTAAGAAGTAACAATAATAGATAGTATTCGATGAAAGAAAGAGAACAAAGAAGAAAGGAATTGTAATCAATATTCGTTATGCATGCAATGTTGTATTAGATCGAGATTCAAAGGTTCTTTCTTGACCTAACTACAAGGATGATGCTTTATAATATGGAAAGATAAAATGGAGAACCTATAAAGGAAAAAATAATAGGAATTAGGAGTCTTGGAATCTAGGTTTGGATCAAAATAAAGTAATCATGTAATAACTTTTTTCTTCTCATTCATTCAAGATATTATGTAAATGAACCTACTATTGAATCTAATGAGTTAAAATTAACGTAAAGTCAAAAGTTTTATAAAGTCACTGTTTATTTTCAAATAGAAAATGGATTCGATACAATTAAAAAAGAAATGATCAAACAAAATAGAAAAAATTTGAAAATTTTATAGTGATTCAAAAAGAGTTTCATTTTTGAATAAAGTTACACAACATAGTTCTTATTATTTTATTACTTTATAGTTTATTCAAGAGCTGCTCAATGAATCTGTTGATTGTAATTACGGTATAGATAGATGTCAGAAATGATAACAGATTTCAGGAACATTTGAACAATTTTTCACATAACATTTCATGAAGATTAAAAATTAATTCAAGATTAACCAAGAATCCTATTCATTCAGAAATGACCCTGTTCATTCAATAGATTTCAGGAAGATTTCATCAATTTTTCACTTAACATTTCATGAAGACTAAAAATTAATTCAAGATTAACCTGTAATTATACAAGATTAACATTGCAATGCATTCATGCTCTACAAGATTAATTCAAGACAAAATTAACATTGCATGAATTAATTATACAAAATTGATTCAACAAATTCAACCAGGACAACCTTGAAGCAATGTATGAATGCATTCAAGATTAACATTGCATGACCAAACTCATGACAGATGTGTATTTCAAGCAAAACCCTAACCCTAATTAACCCTAACCCTAACCCTAATTGCAAGCAAAATCCCAAACCTTAACACATCACAAATTAAAGCCAAATCCCAAACCCTAACACAAATTGCAAGCAAAACCCTAACCCTAATTAACCCTAACCCTAACCCTAATTGCAAGCAAAATCCCAAACCTTAACACATCACAAATTAAAGCCAAATCCCAAACCCTAACACAAATTGCAAGCAAAATCCAATCCCAAACACTCTCAATCGACTAATTTTGCGATTTCAGGTTTACCCTAACTGAAACCCTAACTTTGCGATTTCAAGTTTACCTCAGATTCGCTGTCGTTCGTCCTCCGTCGTGGTTCGTCCTCCTCCGTCGTCATTCGTCCACCGTCTCGTCGTCCTTCGTACTCCTTCAAGAGATAGATGATACAGTCCACAGTGAAGAGATAAAGAGGAGAGAGAGGCGAGAGTGAATGGAGGGATGAGGCGAGAGAGGTGAGAGGGATGAGGCGAGAGTGAGGGAGAGGTGGTATCAAGAGGTGGTATAGTTGAGAGCGAAAATGACGAGATCGAGAGGAGAGAGAAATTTGTCCTTTCGAGTCATTCGGGCCCCAAATATTCGAGCTACGGCTCATTTTCGAAGTATGAGAAATTACGCTAGTTAGTCACATCTCACCCACACCAAATTGTAGGTTGGCTACAAAAAGCTTTTGGTACCAAAAAAATGTTAGGACCATTAATAAACTAGAAACTAATCATATTACACCCATGATTGATAAGGCTTTGTTTGGAATAATTTATAAAAGAATGAAAAGCTTATTTAAAAAAATTAAAAAATTCATACTATTTGGCATAAGTTTGTGAGAGAAGTTTAGAAGGTAAAATTATTATTTGGTTATTTAATTCAACTATCCAAAAGTTTAAAATTAAAAAGTCAACAAAGGTAGAATGGGCATTTTAATTTTATTACACATTTTTCCGTAAAAAGTCAAAAAATTATCCCAAACATACATATTTTTTCTCTACTTTTTTTAGCTAAAAAGTCAAAAAGTACACTTATATAACACATCCTAAACAACCTGTAACAAAATATTTTATGGATTTTTATTAATGAGTTAGGGACCATTTTAATCTGCTAAAATATAATTTCCGATCCCCAAAACCAAACACTAGCTGACCCTCACAACATCACCTTCTTCTTCCTCCCCAAACTCTACGCAAATCCAACGCTCTTTAGAATTTCTTTCGTTTTCACATCTTTTAATTGTTATATACATGAAATTTAAAGTAAATACATTTAGTTTGACACATTTGATGTAATTATATCATTCTGCTGTCCTTAAACGTTTAAATTTGTATAAAGTTAATTTCATTTTCTTTTATTAGACGTATAAATAAAATAAAATAAAAATGATGCTATCATGTCTTTCTTGTTAAAATGTATATTTATTTTTATTTATTTTAATTATATTACGATTTATATTAGTTTCAATATTTTAACTATACTAAAAAAATTAATTTAATTATATAAAAAAGGGTAAATACTAACTAGTGTTCCCTAAGTATTGTTTAATGTTAAAAAAGTGTGTAAAAGTGTCTTAAAGATATGTGAAACTATTAAAAAAATGTATTGATTTCAATCAAAATGTATTAAATTTAATAAAAGCTATCTTGTATTTTTAAAGTTTTTTACTATCTTTTATTTGTGCCCTAAAAGTACTTGTTAGCAAGACCCATAAAAAATATATGATTAATTATATTTTTTCAGGTGAGTGTAATTTAACCTTTTAATAATTTGAGACAATTACTATTTACTATAAATTTTTAAAAATAATTTCAAATCAGTTATAAAATTTATGTATATTAATAATTAAAATTTTTAATTTTTTTATAAATTTAGGTCTCGTTTAAAAATAAGTTATTTTATTAATTTTTTATCTTTTTATAAAAAAATATACAAAAAAAATATATATAATAATATAATAATTTATAATGACTTTTTCACTTTTTAATTAAAATATATAATTAACAAACAAGTCCTTATAATTATTTATAAAACTACTAAAAGCATGAACAAAAAGCTTCTGCATGCAACAGTCGATATTCTCTGTTTGTTTTACCCAGTCAAATCAAACCCCTTAGAATATACCACCAGCGTAACAACCAAACACAGATCCCCCTTCACTTTTTCTTTTCACATCAGTATATCTACACCTACTTAAAATGTGGGGAATATTTCATTTGTTCAACTATTTTATTACATACAGTCACACAATTAATTAAGCCATCTTTTTGTTAAACTCCAACATAATTAACTTCAAATCAAAAGAAACTATAGATACTCATCTTTTCTTTTTTGATTTCATATATAATAGGGTAAATTATATCATTAGTCCCTATGGTTTAAGTGAGGTGTCACTCTAATCCTCATAATTTCAATTTAAACAATTTGGTCCATACTTTTTAATTTTGTTGAAATATGGTCTCTCCATAGTTTGTTTTGAATTGTATTTTGATCCCTTTAGTTTTGTATATGATTTTTTTTGTTCAAAATGTTAGCAATGTATTACCACTACAAAAAAGTAAGGTTTTAGAGACCAAAATTTAGGGACAACACTCTCCATACAGTATACTATAAACAAATCTGACCCTAAGTTAATACCCTATTGTTTCACATTTTATCAAATTAGCACATCGACTTGACAAAAGATAAACTATTAACTCTTTAACTAATATCTAATTTTTAAAAAATAATTTCTCATTATTGTTTAAGTTCATGCATAATAACCAAACCAAATCTTAAGTTCCATAAAATAAGATTGGCTACATAAATCATTCTTCTTCATTTGGCTCTATCAAATGCTATTTGGTTAATTCAATTAAGGAAGTTCATGTCTTTATTTACTATACTATCCCATGTCAATTTACGTTTACCCCTTTCTCTAACATTTCCATCTACCGTAACTTTATTATATCTCCTCACTATTGCCTCTATTGGTGTTCGTTGTATATGATCAAACTATCTTAATCTGTTCTTTCTCAATTTATCTTCTGTCAGTGTTACTCTTACCCAATGATAGACATAGGAGGGCGATCACCTCCCTATGATTGCAAAAACACCATTTATTATAGTAGTGTTAACAACAATTATTTACATATTATAGAGACTCTCCCCCTCTACGTTTTTCTTCTTTTAGACAAATTTTAAGCAATTGTTGCTCTGTAGGTATGAAACATAAGATCAACATATAATATTAAAAAAATATAAAATAAAAATTGTTTCGTATAACCAATGTTAATTATAAGTTCAAATTTCTAAAGAATCGAATAAGTTATTACCTAATTACTTAATCACGTTCATTGATAAAGACATTATATGAGATCTTAATATCAGTTCTGTTGGTGAAAATACCAGAAAAATTATATTTTATTGATAAATGATGCAAAGAAAATGAAATACAAATAGATCAGACTGAGGTACGGATATCTTGTTTTCTTTAAGGAGATCAAGCCCACTGCGGTAGGAAGAATCCAAATACCGATGCAGCAGTCACAAAACTATGACTTGTCCCCTCCAAGATACAACAGCCCGACCACTTGTCGTATGGTTCAGACCAACTCTGCACAAGATGGTGAACCCAAAGCTCCACCAATAAAACACCTTTCTTTGCTAGTAATCTCTCTTGTATAGAAAATAGTTGATGTATATAGATAGAAAAGAGTAGACTATTTATAGGCCATTAGGACCTTACAGTTACACCAAAAAATAATGACCATTAAACAAGAGAAAATGGTTACACCAAAATAATGACCATTAACTAGGAAAATGGTTACACCAAAATAATGACCATTAACCAAGTTCATGAATTCTATTTAACCTCCATTTATGACCAAGAGGTTACCAAAGTAATGAAACCCATTTATGAAAAGATAAATCAATAAATAATATAAGATATTAAAATGGTCCAACAATCCCCCTCATTTTAATATCAACAAGGATAAAAGAGATTACCAAACAAAGATAGACTAGTATGCATCATGAAGGTGTGCTCTGCATTGAACCTTCATTAGTGAAAAGCAACAACCTCTACTCCAGAGTCAGTAGTGGTCTCAGACTTGAACTATGACTGCTTAGGGGAAATAAAGAATTACTGCTCACACATAATAATTCAGGTGTTGACATGAGCTTTAATAGCTAGCACATTACGGCCTTGTGCTTATCCCAGTTTTCATGAGCATATTTGAGAATAAGCCTTGTTCTCATAGAAAGCGGCCCCACTTTCATGCTCACATAGGTGAAATCTGTCAAGGATGTTCCTATAATTTACACACCCCACTCAACAAGAGCTACAGAATTTCATTAAGAGTATAAAAACCCAACCCTCCAACATTACAGGACAAATTCACTTACATCATAGGGACGGATAACAAAATATTAAAGAGAGCATTTTTTACAACCACCATATGATTCGTTCTTCCCATTGAACCTAGTTACAGGATCTCTGGTCCCTAGGTTGGGTATCCTCATACATGGTTTATGATTTTATAGGCTTCAAACCCATCCCCCTCGATGTATTCCAGACCCTATCTCTCGCCAAGGTCTTGGTTAACGGATCCGCAAGATTATCACAAGATCTTACATAATTCACAGTTATGATGCCATTACTAAATAGGATCTCACATTACTGTGTTTCCTTCGAATAGGTCTGGATTTACCATTATAAAAATGATTGTTCACTCTACCAATAGCAGCAGTGCTATCACAACGAATTAACACAGGAGGAATTGGTTTTTCCCAAAAAGGAATTTTATGTAACAAATCTCTCAACCAATTCAATTCCTCACATGCTGAAGCCAACGCTATAAGCGCAGCTTCCATTGTAGAATTAGCAATTATAGTCTGTTTTTTAGACTTCCAACATATAGCACCACCACCCAAGGTAAAAATAAAACCCGAGGTAGACAGAGAATCACCTGACAAAGTGTTCCAATCGGCATCACTATATCCCTCAAGTACCGCAGGATACTTGTTATAAAACAAACCATAATTTTTGGTCCTAGATAAATATCTCATAATTCTTCCCATGGCTAGCCAATGATCTCGACTTGGTTTGCTAGTAAACCTGCTAAGTACTCCAACATATGCAATGTCAGGTCTAGTACAGTCAGTAGCATATCTCAAACTACCAATCATGCTAGCATATTCCTTTTGATTAATCACTTCTTTTTCATTTGTTACAACAGATAAATGTATGCTTGCATTAAAAAGAGTAGCAACATGTTTACAGTCTAGAAAATTATATTTCTTTAAAATTTTCCCAACATAATGCGATTGATCAAGAAAGATGCCATCCCTAGTCTTGGTAATTTTAATTCCCAAAATAAAATTGGCTTCACCAAGATCTTTCATATCAAAATGGCTATTAAGCATATTTTTAGTCTCATTTATAATATGCAAATTAGAGCCAAAGATAAGTAGATCATCCACATATAGACTAATAATCACATGTGTATTCTCACAAGTTTTATAATATATGCACTTATCACATTCATTAGTCTTATAGCCATTCTCAAGCATGCAGGAATCAAATTTCTCATGCCACTGTTTAGGAGCTTGTTTTTTAGTTAGCTTACACACCTTGCTTTCTTGGCCAGGCTCCACAAAGCCTTCGGGTTGGTCCATGTAAATCTCCTCATCTAGATCTCCATTTAAAAATGCTGTTTTTACATCCATTTGATGAATTTTTAAATCATGAATTGCAGCCACTGCAATCAACAGTCTAATGGATGTAACTCTAGTAACCGGAGAAAAAGTATCAAAGAAATCAAGATCAACTTGTTGCTTAAAACCTTTAGCGACAAGCCTCGCTTTATATTTATCTATAGTTCCATCCGGTTTAAGTTTTTTACGAAGGACCCATTTACACCCAATAGTTTTACAACCTGGAGGTAAATCCACTAGCTTCCATGTTTTATTTGAAAGTAGTGAGTCTATCTCATCATTTACAGCCTCTCTCCAGAAATAGCATCAGGTGATGATAAAGCTTCTTGCACCGTAAGGAATTTCTTCCACATTGTAAAGATAATAGTCAGGGCCAAAATCTTTTTCAACTCTAGCTCGTTTACTTCTCTTGGTTGGATTTGAAATTTTCTTTTTCTTGAAAAACTTGAGAAGGAGTAGAAGAGCTAGGCATGGATAAAATATTTTCAGAAATTATTTGACCCCCACTATTTCTAGATTTGAAAGGAAATTTATTTTCATGAAAAATAGCATCACCTGATTCAAAAATAATATTATTTTCCATATCAAAAAAATCTATAAGCTGTACTATGCAACGCATACCCAAGAAAAGCACATGTGGTAGCTCGTTCACCCAATTTAGGTCGTTTAGGATCTGCAAGCCTCACAAAAGCTAAACAACCCCAAACCCTCAAATAACCTAAATTTGGTTTATGCCCCCGCCACAACTCATAAGGTACAATTTTAGTCTTTTTGTGTGGCACTCTATTTATCACATGGCAAGCTGTCAAAATAGCCTCGCCCCAAAGATTTGAGGGAGCACCTGAATCAATAAGCATAGCATTCGTCAGGTCAATTAACGTTCTATTTTTTCTTTCAGCTACGTCATTAGATAAAGGTGAATATGGTGGAGTAGTTGAATCCAAGAGATTCATACTCTCGGCCTCTATCACTTCTAATTCTTTTAATCTTTTTACTGAATTGATTTTCCATTTCAAGAAGGAATTCTTTAAATTTATCAAAAGCATCACTTTTATTTTTAATAAATATACGTTTGTGTATTTTGAAAAATCATCAATAAAAGTGATAAAATATCGGTTACCACCCCGAGTTAAAATTCCTTCAAACTCACACAAATCAGTATGAAATAATTCTAGCAATTCGGTATTTTTTCAACACTTTTATGAGGCCTCTTGGTAATTTTTGCTTTACTGCAAACTTCACATTTCTCAAAAAATTTTGTCACTTTAGGAATTAATTCTAAAATACTCATGATTCCCACATATTTACTATTTATATGACACAAGCGAGCATGCCATAAATTAATAGAAGACAATATATAAACCGAATTGGTAGATGGTTTATTAATCTCAACATTCAATTTGAATATCCCATCACAAGCATAACCCTTACCTACAAAAATACCCTTCTTGGTAATCACATATTGATCAGATTCCATAGTTTGCTTAAAACCAGCCTTATTCAACAAATAACTTTACATCAAATTCTTCCTCGTGGACGGTGTATACATCACATCTTTTAAAGTAAGCACACGTCCAGAGGTGAACTTAAGGTCAACCTCACCACTCCCAAGTATCTTGGTTTGATAGAGTCACCAAGCATAATTGTTTTCTCATCATCAAAGGGAGTATACACCTTGAACCAAGTTGATCATAAAAACATGTCTATTGCACCAGAATCTGCCCACCAACCGTCCACATAATTAACCATGCAAATGTCTGTAATCATAGCCACAAATGGCTCCTCGATAATGTTAGCCTTTGGGCAGGTGCACGTTTTCGGAATTTGCAAGTTCGAGCAATATGCCCACTTTTGCCACAGACAAAGCATGTAAAATTTTGTGGAGGTGATAGACCTTGGTTCTTATCTGGATTAATCCATTTATTGTGAGGTTTACCATAACTCTTCATATTCTTTTTATAAGGCTTCAAATAAGCATTCTTGGAATTGTGACCTTTGGGTAAGTTATTATTTGCTGAAACAAAGTTTACCTTTGTGGTAGAATTGCCATTACCTGCTTGTGTTATTAATGCATCTTGGCCTCTAGCCTCCTCTTCTACTCGGATGCGAGTGATCAACGCCTCTAAGGAAGTCTCCTTTTGTTTGTGGCGCATGCTCTTTTGGAATTCTCTCCAGGATGACGGTAGCTTGTCAACAAGTCCTGCAACTACCAAGTTGTCACCAATCTTGATGCCTTCAGATCTTACTTCTGCAACTATCATTTGAAATCTTGTGCTTGCTCCACAACGGATTTTCCATCTACTATTTGGAAGCGGAAAAACCGGCTAGTTGCATATTTTTTTGCTCTTGCCTCTTCAGTATCATACTTAGTCTGTAAAGCTTTCCAAATTTTCTTTGCGGAAGTGTAAGTAGTGTCATAGTAATCATAAAATTAATCAGCAAGGCAATTTAAGAGATAAAAGTGAAATTTATACTCATCTGTATTATAGGAAGCCACTTTTGTTTCATGTGCCTCGTAGTCTTCATCATCCATCTCCTCGGTTGGGATTTTGTTCAGATTCTTTTCGGTAAGAACATATGCAACTTTCAAAAGGCTAAGGTAAAAAAGAACTTTTCCTTTCCACCTCTTAAAATGAACTCCTTTGAACTTGAAAGACTTGTTAAGATCTCCAATTCCATCATTGGTTTTTTTTTTGTACTTGTTCCATGTTTGATCTCCTTAAAATTGTTAGTGAAAATACCATAAAAAGTATATTTTATTGATAAATGAGGCAAAGAAAATGAGATACAAATAGATCAGGCTGAGGCACGGATATCTCGTTTTCTTTAAGGAGATCAAGCCCACTGCGGTAGGAAGAATCTAAATACCGATGCAGCAGTCACAAAACTATGACTTGTCCCCTCCAGGATACAACAGCCCGACCACTTGTCGTATGGTTCAGACCAACTCTGCACAAGATGGTGAACCCAAAGCTCCACCAATAAAACACCCTTCTTTGCTAGTAATCTCTCTTGTATAGAAAATAGTTGATGTATAGATAGAAAAGAGTAGACTATTTATAGGCTATTAGGACCTTACAGTTACACCAAAAATAATGACCATTAAACAAGAAAATGGTTACACCAAAATAATGACCATTAACCAAGTTCATGAATTCTATTTAACCTCCATTATGACCAAGAGGTTACCAAAGTAATGAAACCCCATTTATGAAAAAGATAAATCAATAAATAAATATAAGATATTAAAATGGTCCAACAAGTTCTATTATAGACATTTTAATGACATAAACTAATATTGAGCACAATAATTCAAGATATCGCACTTTAATATATAAATTGTTTTATGGTTGCTATTTTTTGTAACTAAATGTGACTACAAAAAACATGTGATTTATATATTTTTTCATCTTATTTTCACTTTTTATAGTAGTAAAAATTGATATTATAATTCATATTTTCTTTTTAAAAATTTTGTTAGCATATATATGTTCGCCTTCTATCTAAAAATCCTGAGTTCATCTCTGCTCCTACCCATTCATGAATATATTCATTCTAATCTTGCCACACATCCACTTTAGCATCCTCATCTCAATAATACTCATCTTATCTACATATTATTTTTTAGTTTGCCAACATTTTGTCCCATTCAATATCGTTGATCTAATAACCGTTCTATAAAACTTTCTTGTTAATCTAATGGGTATTGTATGATAAACGAATAAAGCGACACCTCACTTAAAAAATTAAAGTTGCGTTTGGTAGAGTTTTGTAAATATGATTTGAGAATATGAGTTGTATTTTGAGTTTGTGAGTTGTGAAATTATGATTTGAGTGTAGAAAATTTGTTTGGTTATGATTTTTGAATAGAGTGTTGAATTGAGTTTTGAAAGTTTGATGTGACATGTGAAATAAAAAAATTTGTTTGGTGATGAGTTTTCAAGACTTAATTCAACCTATAATTCATAATCAAACACACAACTCATAACTCGATATCCGTATTTTTTATCAACAGTCATAACCAAACTATTTTTAAAATACTCAAATAAAACAATGATTTTATTTGTTTTTAAGTAATTTTTTTGAATAATTTTTTTTTCCAAATATTTTTTTTTCCAAATAACTTCTATGTCAATTATTTTATGTCAATTCATTTTTTAGACCTGTATAAACATTAAAAATATTAAAATTATTTAGAAAATTAAAATATTAAGAATATTCCTAAAATTAAAATATTAAGAATATTAAAAATATTACGAAAATCAAAATATTACTTTCACAAATCTACACTCAAATCGTAACCGAATACATAATAAAAAAATTAAAATATTTAAAAATATTTTATAAAATAGAGTTTGAATTTATTTTATAAAATATTTTAAAAATTAAAAAAATAAAATAATAATATTTAAAAATTAAAATATTTAAAAAATATTCAAAAAATTAAAAAATTAAAAAAAAACCGTAACATATTAAATATTAAAATATTTAATTTGGTCCACACTTTTACTTTTACTTTTGTTTAAATATGGTCTCTCCATTAGTTTGTTTTGAATTGTATTTTGATCCCTTTAGTTTTGTATATGATTTTTTTTTGTTCAAATGTTAGCAATGTATTTAACACTACAAAAAAATAAGATTTTAGAGACCAAAATTTAGGAACAACACTCTCCATACAGTATACTATAAACAAATCTAACCCTACGTTAATACTCTATTGTTTCACATTTTATCAAATTAGCACATTGACTTGACAAAAGATAAACTATTAACTCTTTAACTAATATCTAATTTTTAAAAAATAATTTCTCATTATTGTTTAAGTTCATGTATAATAACAAAACCAAACCAAATCTTAAGTCCCATAAAATAAGATTGGCTACATAAATCATTCTTCTTCATTTGGCTCTATCAAATGCTATTTGGTTAATTCAATTAAGGAAGTTCATGTCTTTATTTATTATACTATCCCATGTCAATTTAAGTTTACCCATTTCCCTAATATTTCCATCTACCGTAACTTTATCATATCTCCTCACTATTGCCTCTATTGGTGTTCGTTGTATATGATCAAACTATCTTAATTTATTCTTTCTCAACTTATCTTCTGTCAGTGATACTCTTACCCAATGATAGACACAGGAGGGTGATCGCCCCCCTATGATTTCAAAAAACCCATTTATTATAGTAGTGTTAACTACAATTATTTACATATTATAGAGACTCTCCCCTCTACGTTTTTCTTCTTTTAGACAAATTTAAGCAATTGTCGCTCTGTAGGTATGAAACATAAGATCAACATATAATATTAAAAAATATAAAATAAAATTGTTCGTATAACCAATGTTAATTATAAGTTCAAATTTCTAAAGAATCGAATAAATTATTACCTAATTACTTAATCACGTTCATTGATAAAGACATTATATGAGATCTTAATATCAGTTCTATTATAGACATTTTAATGACATAAACTAATATTGAGCACAATAATTCAAGATACCGTACTTTAATATATAAATTGTTTTATGGTTGCTATTTTTTGTAACTAAATGTGACTACAAAAAACATGTGATTTATATATATTTTCATCTTATTTTCACTTTTTATAGTAGTAGAAATTGATATTATAATTCATATTTTCTTTTTAAAATTTTTGTTAGTATATATATGTTCGCCTTCTATCTAAAAATCCTGAGTTCATCTCTGCTCCTACCCATTCATGAATATGCTCATTTTAATCTTGCCACGCATCCACTTTAGCATCCTCATCTCAGTAATACTCATCTTATCTACATATTATTTTTTAGTTTCCCAACATTCTGTCACATTCAATATCGTCGGTCGAATAACCGTTCTATAAAACTTTCTTGTTAATCTAATGGGTATTGTATGATAAACGAATAAAGTGACACCTCACTTAAAAAATTAAAGTAGCGTTTGGTAGAGTTTTGTAAATATGATTTGAGAATATGAGTTGTATTTTGAATTTGGGAGTTGTGAAATTATGATTTGAGTGTAGAAAATTTGTTTGGTTATGGTTTTTTAATAGAGTGTTGAATTGAGTTTTGAAAGTTTGATGTGACATGTGAAATAAAAAAATTTTTTGGTGATGAGTTTTCAAGACTTAATTCAACCTATAATTCATAATCAAACACACAACTCATAACTCGATATCCGTATTTTTTATCAACAGTCATAACCAAACTATTTTTAAAATACTCAAATAAAAAAATGATTTTTTTTTTTGTTTTTAAGTAATTCTTTTGAATAAATTTTTTTTTCAAATATTTTTTTTCCAAAAAACTTCTATGTCAATTAATTTTTTTGTCAATTCATTTTTTAGACCTGTATAAACATTAAAAATATTAAAAATATTTTAAAGTTATTTAGAAAATTAAATATTAAAAATATTAAAGATATTTAGAAAATTAAAATATTAAAATATTCCGAAAATTAAAATATTAAGAATATTAAAAATATTACGAAATCAAAATATTAAAAATAATTGTTTTTCAAAATAAATATTTAAAAAATTTAAATCATAAATATTTAAATCATTTAAATAATCTAAAAAATTTAATAAGTAAAAAATTTAAATAAATATTCAAAAAATTTAAATCGTAAAATTTAAATAATTTAAAGATTCAAAAAATTTAAATAATTTAAAATTTTAATATTTTAAATTTAAAAACAGTGAACCTGTGGACTTGATCTGATCTGGGCTGGCCTCAATGCCCTTCTGGTCACCAGGTGCCCCAAAAACTTTCCAGATCCAACTCCAAATGCACATTTCGATGCATTGAGTCGGAGCCGATATGTTTTGAGGATCTCAAAGACTTCTTTTAGGTCGGCAAGATGACCCTCAAGTTCCTTGGTCTTCACGACCATGTCATCGATGTAGACTTCTGCTGTTCGGCCAATCAGGTGTTTGAACATATTGGTTACCAACCTTTGGTAAGTTGCTCCTGCGTTTTTCAACCCAAAAGGCATCACCTTGTAGCAGTACAGTCCTTTTGGGGTAATAAACGCAGTCTTCTCTTCATCCGGAGGGTACATGGCTATCTGGTGATACCCCCTGTAGGCATCCAGGAAGCTCATCCTTCCATGCCCTGACGTTGCGTCCACCAACTGGTCAATCTTAGGCAAGGGAAAGCTGTCTTTAAGACAAGCCTTGTTCAGGCTGGTAAAGTCCACACAGACCCTCCATTTACCATTCTTCTTCTTTACTACCACTGTATTTGATAGCCACGTCGGGTAATTGACTTCTCTGATGGCCCTGGCCTCCAGAAGTCTGTCTACTTCCTCTTCCACTGCTTCGACGTGCATCAATGTCGGTCTTCTTGCACGTTGGATTACAGGTTTGGCCGACCTGTCGACGTTCAGTTTGTGGCAAGTGACCTCGGAGTCAATGCTTGGCATTTCGTAAGGTGTCCAAGCGAACACCTCAATGTTTGCTCTTAAAAAAGCTTCCAACTCTCTTTCTTCTTCTTCGGCTAAGCCCGAGCCTAGAAGAAAGAAGCGTTCTTCATCCCCCTCCTGGACGAGGATTTTCTTCAGTGCTTCTTCACTCTTCTCGGCTGGCCCTTGCCGACATCATCAGGACCTCCACGTCCATGTCTTCGATCTACCTTTTCTGGCTCTCGAATGCGCAGGTGAATTTCATTGCTGCCATGGAGCAATTTTTTGCCTGCAGTTGATCTCCTCTGACTTCTTCAATCCCATATTCTGTTAGGAACCGCAATAGTTGATGCAATGTTGAGGGGACTGCCCCCATTGCATGCAACCATGGCCTTTCCAAGATGATGTTGTAAGGGGAGGGTGTGTCGATTACGGTGAACTCTGTCTTGATCTTCCTAGTGTCGGCTTGCACTTCCAAGTTTGTTGCGCCAAGTGGCCATGTCGGCGTTCCATTGAACCCGACCATCGGGCCATTGGATTGCTCCATATCATCAGGGTGAAGGCCCAGCTTCTTGTAACATCTAACATACATGATGTCGCAAGAGCTGCCTTGGTCAATCAGGATGCGTTTCACTTGGCACTCCCCAACAATGGAGATATTCCCATTGAGTACCCCTACTTAATGAAGGAACTCATTTGTCTTGACTTTTTTTTTCCAAGCTAACCACCCAAATACTTGCACCTTGGGAGGGATGTAATTTAGCCAAACCAGTTTACTGATTCTTAGAGATGGACCAAGGCTATTCACAACAGATTTATACACTGATGATATAGAAAACACACCAGAGGGAGATGATAACCAAACAATCTTATCAATATGCCCTGATCTCACTTCAGGGCCTAACATAAGATGATTTAACAGTTTTGCAAGATCCACCTCCTCCCAATCATACAACCTTCTTCTGAATGCAAGATTCCATTATCCTGACGAAGCTTTTCTATCATAGATTGTTCTTAATGATACACTCTTTTCCATTGATAGCCTATAAAGACTTGGGAACAGATCCTTTAAACTTGCTGCCTGACACCAAATATCAGTCCAGAAATTGGTCATTCTACCATCCCCAACCTTTAAATGACAATTCATCATATAGAACTCTTTTAAGGTGTTGCTCTGCTCAGCAATAGATAGTATTCATTTCCATACAGTAGAGTGTCTACCAGAAATGGTAAAAGATGGGAGCCATCTTCTAACCTCTAACTTGTATTTGCTACAAATCACTCTCTTCCACAAAGCTTCATCTTCACAACCGAACCTCCACCACCATTTAATTAATAATCAATTATTCACTTCCTTAAGTTTCCTAATGCCTAACCCTCCTTGATCCACCCTTTTAGATGGTTCCTCTCATTTGATCATATGAATCTTCCTCTTAAGTTCTGACCCACCCCACAAAAATGTTGCTTGAAGTTTATCAAATTCTTTAGCTACCCCTCAGGCATCTTGAATGGAGATAAGTAGTACACTGGTAGTGCAGATGTCACTGCTTTTACAAGTGTTAACCTTTTTGCAAAAGACAACAATTTTCTTTTCCAACCAGCCAACCGACTTCTAACTTTATCCAAAATAGGTTTCCATGTAGCTTTCCTCCTTGGGTTAGCCCCTAATGGCTGCCCAAGATAAGTGAAGGGCAAGGATTTGATTTTGCAATTAAGTAATGAGGCAAAATCACTCAAAACATCATCTGATACACCCACCTTACATACAACACTTTTATGGTAATTTATTTTCAAACCTAACATGATCTCAAAGCATCTTAGCACTCTTTTCAGATTTCTCACCTCTGCTTCTTTTGCTTCACAAAATAACAATGAGTCATCTGCGAATTGGAGATGTGAAAGCACTACACCATTTGAGCCTACCTTCACTCTATTAATCAGTCCAAGATCCTGAGCTCTGGTTAAAAGAAATGGAGTCCTTCAGCTGCTATATTGAACAAGAAAGGGGACAACGGTCCCCTTGCCTTAAACCTCTTTGTGGACTGAATTCTTCGGTTGGTGATCCATTGACAAGCACTGATATCCTTGCAGTTGACACACACTCCTTAATCTACCTAGATCATTTAGAGCCAAAGCCAAACTTTAATAACTTAGAGAATAAGTAGCCCCAATTAATGGAATCATATGACTTCTCAAAATCTAATTTTAAAGCCACCCTTTTCTTCTTAGTTAGCTTCCATTGATTAACAACCTCATTAGCAATTAACACTCTATCTAGTATGCTCCTACCATTCAAAAATGCTGACTGTGTTTCACTGATAATGTGAGGCAATACTGCTTTCAATCTATTTGCCAATAATTTGGCTATGACCTTATAAATTGACCCCACCAAACTTATAGGCCTATAATCAGATAGCCCTATTGGGTTATCCTTTTTAGGAATAAGAGTTATAAAGGAGCTATTGATCCCCTTCACCAGTCTCCCATTCGGTATGAAATTCATTGACAAAGTTTATCACTCCCCCCTTCATAATTTTCCAGAACTTTTGAAAGCATAACATATTGAAGCCATCTGGCCCAGGTGCTTTATTTCCATCACATTCATTTACTACTATTTTTATTTCATCTTCTGTGAACTCTTTTTCTAGAAAATCATACTCCATGGTTCCTTCCAATGATTTGAAAGACCCTCCTAATTAAGGTCTTGATGCCCAATGTTCTGAATATTGGTTAATAAAATGTTTAAGTACCTTAGCCTTCACATGACTAGGATCTTCAACCACCACCTCCCCCACTGTAATAGAGCTAATTTCATTTCTTGCTTGCCTGCATTTTGTCATTACATAAAAAAATCTTGTATTTCTATCACCTTTCATTGGCCAATTAAGTCTTGATTTTTGAAACCACATCCATTCCACCATTCTACTCAATCTCCACACCTCTTCTCAAACTTCTCTCCTTGTTGCTTTTTCTGAGTCAGTAAGGTCTCTATCCTCAACCAGAAAATCAAATTTATGCAAATCTGTCTTTGCTGTCTTCAATTTGTTGGTCACATTCCCAAATATCTCCTCATTCCAGTTTTTGAGACCTAATTTCAGAGTCTTTAACTTATTGAGTAACATATACCCAGCCCAACCCACTACATTAGCCTGTTTCCATCTATTTTCCACAAAAGCTTGAAAATCTCTATGTAAAAACCATGCATTTAGCACCCGAAATGGTCTAGGGCCCCAATCCCTTTCATCCTCCATTAATAATAAAGGGCAATGATCTGAGATCACTCTAGGTAACCCCCACAATTTCAAATTAAACACCTCAAGCCATTTTGGATCAACTAAGACTCTATCTAACCTACTCCACCTTTCCCCATCTCCTGAATTACACCATGTAAACTTTCTGCCCAATAGTGGTTAATCAAACACCTCACATTTGTCTATGAACTCATTTAACTCCTGCATATCCTTATTTCTTCTAGAGCACCCCTTCCTTTCACCCATACTTCTTATCTCATTAAAATCCCCAGCTAAACACCAAGGCTTGGGAAACTTCTCTTTCAAATTTACCAGTCTATCCCATAATTCTCCTCTTGCACCCAATTCATTGGATGCATAAATATTCAACAAAGTACACTCAAATGAATTGAAAAAGGTACCTGAGATAATGATAAACCTTTTATTACCGCAACATTCTGACATCTGGAAAATATCTAGATCCCAAATGCATAGCAATCCTCCAGCTGAACCTTCAGCATCCACAGCCATAAACTCCATTTTCTCCCTAGCTCACACTGTTCTAACTTCCATATCTAAGATTTGAGACTTTTTTTGTTTCTTGAAACACTGCAACATCCCCATTTCTTTCCTTCAACATCTTTTGAATCTTACCTTGCTTTTCCTTCCTTCCCATTCCTCTAATATTCCATGATAAAATCTTCATAGCAACATAATAATACTCCTTTGTAAAACCCTATTTAGAGTACCCTAGGCCCCAGTTTTATTTCCCCCTTCAACTCTTTCTATATGCTTCATTTCGAGCTCCACAATCTTAAACAACACTTCATCTGCTTTCCCATTGAACTCCATTCCCAGAATTTCCCCCATCTTGAGAGTCACTTGAGCTTCATTCAATACATACCTTCCTTTATCCCTTCCATTTTCAATCGATGCTGATCAAGAGATTGTAGCTGCTGCTACTCTCCAAATTGCAGCCTTAGGAGTTGGTCAACTTCTTGAAGTCCCTTTTCGACCATACCCCCTAACTAAATCGCAATATCCCTTCTTTGCCCATTGATGGTTATATTTCCTTCTGCTACTAATCTTCAACTTTCCTTTTGTATTGCTTACTGATCTAGTGCTGGGCTCTTTATTATGGGCTTCAGACATGCTTGAATTTCTAATACCAAGCCCTACTGCCCCATTCCTTACAGTTGTGTTAGTAACTTGTATTGTAGGGCCATTTTGAACATGTTGTAGCCCATCTACTTGACCTGATAATTGATTGTGGCCTAATACCACTTCAATAACTTCTAATATAACCAGGCATGAGTAGTTGGCCAGCAATTCTCTGACACCCACCCACTTTATCTATAGAGCCGTTTATTTGGTTTCTCGCCTCCATCATTGTGTTACAACCCTTTGTATTGGCCACTTTTCCCACGCCACTTCTTGACTCTGCAATTTCAGTCTCACTCCTCCATTTCACCTCCTTCTCTATCTTCTCACTCCTACTCTACCCACCTGGCTCATGATCTTGCGCCACATTAGACATATGTTCCAGTTCATGGGTTGACTCATCCTCCATATCATCGTTATCTTCCTTTTCATTGCTACCTCCATCCATGACATCATCATCTTCCTCTTCATTGTTCTCTTCCATAACTTGAGGCTTATTACACCTACACTTCCTTTTCACTGTTTTCACCATTACCAGTTACTCCTCACATACTCTCACTGGATGCAGTGCACTTCTGCTTTCAAGATAAACAACCTTATTAATTGGCTCCATAAAGCTGGTTGAGATCTTCTTCTTATCACACACAAATGCCTCTGGCTAGTTTATATCACTATCGAAGTCTATAACTTATCCCCACAATCCACCAATCCTTTGTAGGTTAGTATTGTTCCATAGATTTAGTGGAATGCCATAGCAACTAATCCATACATTTCTCTCTTGCTCTAGCAGTAATCCTAGTTTCCCTTCATAAATATGATCACACCAGTCCAATATCAACTCCTTTATTGGCTTCAGTTTCAGTTACATATCTTCCTTTGATTTGAATGTTACAACTACATCTCGTCCTCCACTTTTTTCTTACCAGAATATCCTCAATACCAACTGATTCAAGCTCCTTTTTCAAGCTAATATTAGCATATTTAGCCTTCAGACGCACCACTATACTTTCATACAGTCACCCATTTCCAAATTCCTCTGCCTTTAAAGTAATGTTTCCACCATCAACACTCTTCTTGCCTGTTATAACCTCTGCATATGATCTCTGATCTGTGAAGGGTGTTACTTCACTTCTTCCTATCCCATCTTGGACCTTTTGATTCTTAGTTTGGGTACATACTGGACCTCTTACAACTTTATCATTTACTTTTTCCTTGCCAAAATCTACAAACTTTACCTCTAAAGCTTTATCATCCACCCAAAGACCGTTTGCTTTTTGAACTGTTATTGTGGCAGCCACAATGCAATTAAACCTCACAAATCCAAATCTTGTATTCGTAACCCTTCTTCGCTTATGAGGAATAAAAACATGCTTTACCACCGAAAACTTTGTAAAAAGATTGGAGAGACCCTTTGAATTCACTGAATTTGATAAGTTGACCACAAACACAGTGAAGATATCTGTGCTGCCTTTCTGTTTCTATGTTCATTGTCTTCCACTTTGCCTCACGACAGGTATCCATTCTCCTTGTTGGGTGCCTTGTGACCTTTATCCTCCTTGTTGGGTGCCAGACAACCTCCATCCTCCTTGTTTAGTCATTCCAATGTATATGAAGAAACTTAACTGGGAATTGTGTTGAAGCAATTCTTACACATAACTGAAAAAAATTACCATTATCTAAAAATTAAATGTCATATGAATAATTTGAAAATTTTTAAATGAATTAATACAAATATTGAAGATTGTAATTTTTTTTTTGAACACTATTGAAGGAGGAATCAGTGTGTTTGGTTTTAATTTTCTAAATTTAGTTTTCTAAAAACTGAGTTTTTTGTTTTTCGTGTTTTTTTGTTTTTAGTGAATATTTTTAAAATTTTAAGTAATTTTTTTTTTTACTTTTTTAGATGCACCTTACTTAGATGTATCTAAAATAATAAAATATTTGTGAAAAAATATTTTAAAAAATTAATAAATACACAAAAATATGAAAAATGTATTGAATTTTCGTTTTTTTTTTTTTTTTTTGTATTTTTTGGTATTTAGTGTATTTTTTAAAGATTTTTTTTTATAAATATTATACTTTTTAAGTGTATTTATGTTAGGTGTGTCTAACAATTAAAACAAAATGCTTAAAATATTAAAAAAATTCATTGAAAATATTAAAATACGAAAAATAAAAAAGTAAAATTTTCTGAAAATTGGAACCAAACAAGCTGAATGATTCTGTATTTCAAGAATTCTAATTAAATTATGTATTCACATGATAATAGTGATTACTTTTTGTAATATACAGAAAAAAAAGTAACGGATATATAACTAATAAAATTGTAATAACATATATGACTTAGAATATGAGTGGACACAGGCGCGGAGGCAGCATAGGCCGAGGGGGTCACGTCCCCCCCTTAGTTTTGTATTTTTTTTTTGTTATTGTCATGTACAAAATGTATTTTTTTTTTCTTAACATGTTCTTTGCCTAATGATTTATTATATTGCTCAGAACAAGTAGTTATTTGATACTTTGAAAATACTATGTGGTATTATTTATGTAGTAATTTAAATCAATAGTGTAGTAAAAAATATTATAGATTGGATATAATGAAATCATTATTTTCAAGTAGTTGACATACTACTTAGTATGATTTGTGATTTTCTATGCCTTGAGCATCACGTAGGTAACGTCATATGGTACTATAAGACTGTTTAATAATTTTCATTCAAAACAAATCATTTATAAGCATTGTCATCTCTTTAATATTTTTCTGTCAAATAAAAATTAAATAGATTCTATAATAATTTGTGCTATAAATGATGTGTTTTTGTTTTTTAAAATTAAGAATTTTGATCCATAATTTTTGTGCTAAAATTACAAACTTACATATCATCTCACACCGAGCTATTCCACACTATTATAGAATTTTGATTTATTCTTATAAATAATGAATATGTAATATTTTATGTTTAAATTTATCTCATAAAATGATTATTATTTTAATGGTGCTTATGAATTTTTTTTAAATAAAAAATTATAATTAATAAGTGTTTCTCTAACTTAATTTTTTAACTCCGCTACTGAGTGGACGGACGGGTGATAATTTTTCTTATGACTTGTGTGAACAGATTTGTATATAATTTTTGTGAAGGGAGAGTGGAGCAACAAAAGATGATGGGAAAGCGAGTGGGAGTGGTTGAGAGGTGGCGTGGGATTTGATTCTCGATGATGATCATCATCACTACAACCTTTCAGACGTGATAACACCACATGTTCCTATCATCCACAAGACGAGAACTTATAGATATATGGTGGCCCAGCCCAGGCCATAGTTTCTGAGTCCGGATCCTCTCTAGTCAAAGCATCCCTCCGGTCCTCCGGTCAAGGGCCACGATTTGGCCACATAGCTTAATGAAGATCTACGGCTCAGATAAAAAAAAAAAAAAAGAATTTCGTTTCAACCCAGCACAAGCTTTCCTCCCATTCACGAGTCCGTTTTCCCTCCTCTTCGAAGCTCTTTTTCCCTCTTTCTTCCAAGCTCTGGCGATTGGCGAAGTCGACGGCATGTCATGACCGACGACGGCGAATCGAAGTCGGCGGCGAACATCGGTGGGCTCTCCCTCTCTCTCTCTGTCTTACTCCGAACATTTGGATTGCGATTCACAAGACCCAGTTTGCTTCCTGAGAAAACACGAGTGAAGTAAGAACTCAAACAGCTTAAATTTCCAACTTTGCAATTGGGTTTAAATGAATCAACAAACTCCCCCTCATTCATCTATAACATATAAAGAAACAACTTTCTTTCTTTTTGTGTCTCAGCAAACAAACAAACAAACAAACAAACAGTAATTGAAAAGAAATGCTGACAAGTGAGTGCATCCCAAAAAAATGCAAGAAGTGAAAAATGAAAATGACATGAATTAAGATTCACATCACTCTCACTCACGAGTTTAAAGCTATAGATTTTAGAGTGAGAAAGAAAATGAAAAAGGAAACCTTGATTTGAAAGAAAGAAAAACCAAAAAACAAAACTCACCTGAAAGAATCTGCGTTCAGAAAGCTTTAGCAACAATGGAGGAGAGAGAATCTAAAAGCAATAATAGAGAGAGAGAGAGAGAGAGAGAGAGAGAGAGAGAGAGAGATGGTTTTATCGGCAGAAGACAAAAGGCAAAACACCGTAGCAGCAAATTTTTGACCAAAACCTAGAAGAAAGAGATTGGGTCACAAGCTTGTGCTGGGTTGAAACGAAGTTCATTTTTTTTTTTTTTTTTTATCTGAGTCATAGATCTTCATTAAGTCACGTGGCCAAATGGTGGCCCTTGATCGGAGGACCGGAGGGATGCTTTGGCTAGAGAGGATCCAGACTCCAATCTATCCAATTGTTTTCCCTCTTCAGATCCTATGGGGAACTTTAAATCTCAACCGTCCGTCCACTCTAAAATAGAGGCAATCCAGCGGCGGACAAGCAGCCACGTCCGCACAAGAGAAATAGTTTCGTAAAGATGCCGTTTAAAATCAACGAACCAAACAAAACAGAAATCAATCCCTTCTCTCCTCCCCTCTGTCAGTATCTCATTCATTCATTCATTCTTTCGTTCTTTCTTTCTTTCTTTTTTTTGGATTTGAGAAAGCAATATATATTATAATTATATTATATAGCCGCCTGCCTCCACCTCCATCTGTTCTCTTAAGTATTATGGATATACTGTTTGGGAAGTTTTCTAGTTTCCAAATTTTAAACTCTTTATAGCATTCTTGATCATAAAAAAAAAGAAGATGCTAGAATCAGTTGATCATTACAACATGAATGATTAGATTAGATTAGATTAGATTAGATATTGTTCGTTAACAAATGTCTCTCTGCGTGAGAACGGTAAGGGGTTCGCCATGATCATTCATGTTGTTGGATAAAATTCTTCTTCTTCTTCGAGATATTTCTCTTCACTCAAAAAAACTCTGCGCTGCGAAGCGGGTGATGTGCCTCGATATGTGTACAGGAGAGGAGGATGACTATCAAAAATACCGAAAAATTTTATCAAAATTTTTATTGAATATGATATGGAATTCACATAAAATTATATGGTGTAAATTTCATATTTATATAAAATATTTGATAAAAAATATAATAAAACTTTGACATCTGTAACGTTAGTCGGACGACTACTGTGTCGAGGGCGTTTTGTTTTTAATCTGTTTGTTGCTCCAAGGAATGTCAAATGGGCCCAATGGCTTTCTCGGGCTTTACGAGGCTCCCCGCTCGATAGAAAATAAAATAAAATAAAACAGCGACAGGGTTTCCTTTTAAAAGCTCCTATTTCTTAGCCCTATTTTGAAAAGTGCGTTGTAATTCACTTTTTAAATTATAATTCATTTTTTCTCTAATAAAAAAGTTGTTTATAAATAATTTTTAATAAAAAAACTGATTATAACCATCTTTTCAAAATAACCCTTAAGTAAATGTGATAATTTATGATTTAGGGGTTGTTTGAGATGATCTAAATAAGTGTACTTTTTGTCTTTTTACGAAAAGATATGTAGAAAAGTAGAGAGGTGATGTGATGAAAAAAGATAAAAAGATGAATTATTCAGGGATGCCAAACCACCCCTTACTACTTATTATTAAGTTATTATAGCTTCGTTTGGAAAGTGAGTTGTTTTTTTTTTTATTTTTTAGCTATTTTAATCTGGGTTAAAAAGTTTGGTTTGAAATGGATTTTTTTAGCTTTTTTGACTTTTTTTTGTGAGAGAAGAGTATAATGATTATGGATTAGATGTGATGTTTTGTTTTTTGTGACTAAAATAGCCTATTTTATCTTTTGCGACTAAAATAATAATAAAAAAAAAACCCTATATAAGTTATAAAATTTAAAAGTTCTTTAATTTTTGTTCATTCTCCAACACTTACACTGTGTTTGGTTGCGAAATTTGAAAAAAAAAAAAAATTGGAGAGGAAAATGAAAAAAGAATGTGAATAAAATATATCTACATTTCACTTACTTTCACACACCTTTTCCCTTTTCTTTTCCAAATCCCTTCCTAAATTCTCCAACCAAACACAACATTAAGGTCATCTCAAACATTAAAAAACATGTATTTAAGAATTTAAAATTTTTTAGGTGATTATGTATTTTTTAATTAAATTTTTATCTAAAAATATATTCTCTAACTTTTTAAAAGAATCTATTATACTTGGATCTCTAAAAAAAAAGATTGAATAAAAGAATTCTATTATTTTAATATTTTTATACTTTATGTTTTAGTTTAAGAAAGGGCAAATTACTAATACCCCTCGAGATTTGACTAAAATACGAATTCTTCATAAGGTTTGAGAAATTACCTCCCACCTCCTGAGATTTATATTTGTATAATAAATTACCATCTCATTTGTTAAACGAATATAAACCTCAAAGGGCAATTTGTAATTTCCCAAACCTTAGGGTGAATCCGTATTTTACTCAAATCTTGAGGGGGCTGTTGGTAATTTGTCCTTTAAAAAATGACTATAATTTGTTTTTATTGAAATTCAGAAAAAAAATTTTATTTGATATGAACCACTCCAATATACAAACTTGAATTTGAGTACAAATTTGAATAAAAACTTTACTATGAAAGGAGTAAATTTGAGAGTCATCAAATAATTTAAAAAATTTTGAGTAAGAAATTGAGTGTCAATTAATTTGGATAAATATCTGAATAAAATTTAATTTAATATAAATTTGAGTCAAGGAGGGAAACATATTTTGAATATTTTTACTTAACTTTTTTAATGGGACCTAAATTTAAATTAATATGAGTTTGAATCAATAATTGAAGATGAAGATGCCTAATGAGATATAATGAAAATGACTTAAAAGTAAGCAAGCACGAGTAAAATAAATAAAAATTGTAAAGAATATTCTTGTACTACAATATTTTAGGATTAGTTTAGTGACCTAAGTATTAATTTCATAGAGATCCTTTAGAATTTAAAAATATTTTGTTTACAGTAATAAACTTTTTTGAAATTAGATTCCTAAAAATATGTTTCCTTTAACGCTATTTGGAAATTGAATAGATTTTTATTTATGTAATTAGTGGTCAATCATTTATTATCATATCCTATAGGATATAAGAACCTTTACAAGCATAGGTCTTGGGTTAAGGCCACTGAGATCTGTGCTTTAAGCTCTAAAAATTTGGTCCAAAATAGTAGCTCCAAATTTAGTAAAGTATTATAATACAGGGTAAATTACAAATACATTCCTTGAGGTTTGCTTAAAATATAAATTGCCCTCCGTGATTTGAAAAATTACAAAACATTTTCCATGATATAAAACGTGTAACCATAAGATGAGAACTTTTCCAAGAATTTATTACGGTTGTCACAAAAAAAATGAGTAGTCTATGTCTTCTATTTTTTTAAAGAAAAATATAATAAATTGAATATGTTACGATTATTAAATTTATTTATTTATTTATTTTTTATAAATAATATATGTGAATGGTATTAAAAAATGAAGGATTCGACCCATTAAAATGATTGTAATATGCTTCACAGGCCAGAGAGCATCCTCTAGACCCATTTGAATTTTCGATTTGAAAAGAAAGAAAAATGAAATGAAAATGGAACTACTGATATTTATTCATTTTGCATGAGTAAATAAACGAAAATTGGACTCTTTAGGAAAAAAAATACATAGCAATCTCTCCTCATGACAAGATTTTACAACAATAAAGTTTCGCAGACTAGTTTGGATCCAGAATACGCCCAATTGTTAGCACTATTATGTTATTTTCGAATAATTTGAAAATTTAAAAATTCAATAATTTTATTTAAATTTCTTTTTTTTTTTTATAAAAATAAAGTTTGTATTTTGGAATCTCTCATTAAAAACTATCAAATGGAAATATAATGAATATGAAGTTTTGAAAGGGAGAAAAAAAAAAAAAAAATCATTATATTTATTGTTATCACATAGTGAAATTTTATCTTACCTCATCTAATTTAAAATTTTAAAAATGTTTATATGGAAAGTCCAAACATAATTGTAATTATTATATCTAAATCATATTAAATTTGAAATTTAAAAATCTTTAAATGGTAAGTCTAACATAAAATTTTATTCATATTAATTAAAAACTATTCAATATATATATTAACACAATTCAAAGTAATAATTAAATTTATTTATTTTTTATTTATAAAAATTAGTATATTGGCTCATGAATCATATCAAATTTAAAATTTAAAAAAATTTACATGAGCCCCCCCCCCCCCCCCCCCAACAGTGCAATGTTGACACTCCTGCTAACACAATGAAGTAACATGACAAAATTTGTCTCTGGGACATCTGTTTTCAGGTTGTAAGAAATATATAAAGATGAAAAGGAATGAAGAAGAAATATACACCAACATGAATTGGAATTGCATACACCATACTAAGCTCTCTTCCGTTGTATTTTGTTGGGAGATTTGGGAAAATATTTAGAAATATAGAGGAAAAAAATAAATGAAATGTGAATAAAATATACTTATATTTCACCTAATTTTACATATCTTTTCTCTTTCTTTTTTTTTTTTTTTCTAAATTCCTTTTCAAATCCTCTAACCAAACACAACATTAAGAATTTGGATAAGAGCTGTAACCAACCTCTTACGGATAAGAACAATCTTCTCCGTCGTTTCCTGAACCAACTTTGGGCCTATCATAGGTGCATCACCCATATCGGCCCAACACACTGGGGATCTACACGGTCGGCCATACAAGGCCTCAAATGGTGCCAGGCATACTCGACTAGAAACTGTTGTTGTAGGCAACTAAAGGCAAGTGTTTCTTCCAAGACCCCTTGAAATCAAGAACACAACCCCGAAGTATATCCTTAAGGATCTGAATAGTACGCTCTCATTGTCCATCAGTCTAGGGATGATAGGCGGTGCTAAAAGTCAACTTAGTGCCTAAGGCACTCTGTAGGCTTTGCCACAACCGAGCCGTAAAACATGGATCTCTATCCGAGACAATAGTCACTGGAACCCCATGAAGTCGGATTATGTCTTGAATATAAAGGTCAAAAAGATGATCTACAGAGTCACTCATGCGCATAGGTACAAAATGCGCTAACTTAGTCAGCCGATCCCACAATCACCCAAATGGCATCACTACCTCGCTGAGTCATCGAAAGACCCACAACGAAATCAATAGTGACATGCTCCTACTTCCACTCGGCGCTATAGGCAAGGGTTTGCAACAACCTACTGGCTGTAACAAGCCCGCGAGGGACCTCGCTACAGTTCGGACTCGATTTGTTGCGGTTCTAAATCTCGAACCAAAGAGTCCAATCCGGCAAATCGTTTGAGAAAAACTGATTTTTTTTTTTGAAAGAAGTGCCAAACATGGACTGCTTTGCCAGAGATAACAGAGTCGCCACCTAAATATTTTTTAAATGGGAAATTTAGGAAAACCTAACTCAGTGCCAAAGGCCACGTGTCCGTCATCACCAAAGTTGGCCGGGAACTCGGGTACGATTGGGGAGGTCACATCGTGAGCACCCCGCTCGCCGTCAAAGACGGCCTCTACTAACCATGATATCGGTTTTGAAAACTTTGTGAGTTCTTATTCCGATTATTAGCCTAGGATTACTATTGATGATGCTCGCAGCAAACAAGTATAGACTGGGCCGTCTGAATTGGAACAAAACATTTCATGTTGTTGTTTGAAATGTGTGATGGTGCTACCCGCAGGTAGGCTAAAAATGCGGATTTGCCACCCTCGGGTGGGCTTAGAAACATGATGTTGCACTATCTAGTGGCGCTAAAACAAACAGTCAATGCATTGTCCCAATTCAATAACTCAACCTAACCACAGGCATTCAGGCAGTTATATCACATAAGCACATAGCCTCATGGCAAGCATGCTATCATGGCAACACTCACACGCATGCAAGTATGCTAAAGCATAAAACTCACCGAGTACTCCAAGCCAAAACAGAAAACTGATTAGAAATCCATGCATGATCCTAAGAATGCAGAGATGCCTAATGCAACACATGCAAAGATGCAACTATAGCAGGCTCGGCTATTTTAAAGATGGCATATGGAATGCTACAACTAACACGTATTCAATTTGGAATTGAAATATAGATGCAGTTTGTATGATGCGCTGAGCCTGGTGCGTGCAAAACAGATGAATGATGCAAACATGCTGTCATACTGTTATGCTAATTGAAATATGCCCTATATCTAACCATCGTAAGCAGGTAAATAAAAGGGAGAAAGAAATGGGGGTTGGAAGACATACATCACACTCACACACCCTTATTACAATTATGCCCTCGCGCAGAGGTCCGAAAATAAAATACAGTCCGAATAAAAGAATAATACAGTCCGAAATAAACAGTCCGAATAAATGTACAATTTCTATTTAATTGACAAATTAAATGAGAAAAACTGGCATGCAAGCCAGGGACCGCCTTGCTTCTGATGAATGATGTATGCCGGGCTGCTCTGGCGCGGAAATCCACTGGGATGCCCCAATTAGCCTCTGTTGCACTTTTCTCGAAATGCGTGCCAGACTTCGAAAATCTGCTGATCCTTAATTTTGCTGCAACAGAGAGCAGAAAAAGGGCATAGCAATGTATTTCACGAATATATGCATGCCTCGATCCTCGTGCCATCAATCACGCATATCGATGCATGATGGCCGAGGAGCCGAATTGCACAACTCAATATAGGATGAATGCAGATGAATGCTACAACAAAACCTAACTCCATCATGGGTAATCCGGAGTGTCGGTGACTTGGGAATTGAGACCCGTTCCGTTACTCGGAGTACAAAACGCGCCTCGTTTCCCGTGCAATATGCATGATATGCATGAAATGCAGCTAAGATACAGCCTGGTATGCACAATACTGATGAAAATGAGACGAAAATGAGGCGCCTCGAAAAGCGTGCACGCGGGCACGCAAACCGAGGTGATGATGTGGAATGTAAATCGGGTAAAATCGAAGTGCCTCGAAATGCGTGCCCACAGGCACGCCAACCGAGGCGATGATGTGAAATGCAAATCGGATAAAACTGAAGTGCCTCGAAATGCGTGCCCACAGGCACGCCAACCGAGGCGATGATGCGAAATGTAAATCGGATAAAACTGAAGTGCCTCGAAATGCGTGCACACGGGCACGCAAACCGAGGCGATGACAAAATTGAATGAAATGGCATACGGAATGCAAATTGGGCTTACGCCAACATGAGAGGACCTCAGCCGCACTCACATAAGCTGCCGTCGGATAAAAAAGAAATGCCTCGAAATGCGTGCACATGGGCACGCAAACCGGGCGGTGATGTACAGGCATGAAAAATGCAGATTGGGCTTACGCCAACATGAGAGGGCCTCAACCACACTCACAAGGCTGCCGTCGGATAAAAATGAAGTGCCTCGAAATGCGTGCACACGGGCACGCAAACCGAGGCAATGGCATACAAGCATGAAAATGCAAATTGGGCTTACGCCAACATGAGAGGGCCTCAACCACACTCACATAGGCTGCCGTCAGATAAAACGAGGCTGCCTCGAAATGTGCGCACACGGGCACGCAAACCGAGGCGAGGCTCTAAAGCACCAAAATGACATGCGAATGAGATGTAGCAAATGGCATAAGGAAGATGCAAAATTCAGCAACTAAGATAATGCAAAAACAGCCCCCAATTATGATAAAATTGCAACCGATGCCCAAAATGCGATGAAATGCACCCGAAATGGCCTACAGCCCTATTAAACATACATAATATGGACATGGAATGCAAAACAGTGGCAAGGCAGCCCCTAAACTAGCATTTTATTAGCACAAAGCAAGGCCAAATAATGCTCTTGCAAAAATACGGTAAAAGAGGGGAATTACAAAGCAAGTGATATGTACAATGCTCAAACCCAAAAAATCAGTTCTACAACATTGAAGATGGAACAAAAATATGCACAAATGCAAGAGATGACAACCTCTAAATCAGTATGTATATATGCTAAACATGGCATGCAAAAAGGGGCTATAAAGAGAGGTATCATGAGCAATGACCAAACCACTTAAGACCCTTGACAAAAAGTGTAGAATAGACCAAAACAAGACACTCTCTAAGCCTGATGGAGGCTCAAAACAGTAGCTAAACAAGTCTAACAAAGCATGCAAATTTACGGTAAAATGAAAGAATTTCAAAGGAAGTACCAAAAATATACACCAAATGTCTTAAGACCCTAACAAAACATGACACAAGGAGACAAAAATAAGACTTTGTCTAGGCCTGATGAAGGCCAAAATCCGGAGCCAAATGAGTCTAGCAAAGCATGCAAATTAATGGCCTAAGGAGGGATATTGAAAGAGGTCTATCATGGAGACACCAAATGAAGTTGAGCCCTTCTACAATGTTGTAGGGGCTCAAAATGAGCACAAAAGCAGTAGGTGTCAAAGCCAAAAACTAAAAGGAAATAAAGTAAATATTTGACTCAAGATTATGCAAGAAAAAGGGATTTGAATGCTTACCCTTGAAGACAATTTTTTGCTGCCTTGTAGCCTCAATTTGCTGATCCTTAGGCCTTGAAGAAGCTCCCTTTGTTGCTGAAATGGAGATGGTGGAGGTAGAGCTTGGAGTTGATGAAGGAATGGAAGCAAACTTGGATGTTTGAAGCTTGGAAAATGGAGAGGGAGAGGAGCCGTGTATATGGAGCTCTCAAAGGGTTTTTTCTAACCTCCCCACCAGCTGGAAGCTGCTGGTTTTTATAGCCAAAAGGGTGGAAATATCTTTCCTCAAATATCTAGATATTTTGAGGGCAAAATATCTAGATATTTTGAGGGCAAACAAAAAGATTTTGTTCGGCCACGAAGTGGGCATCTGAGACCGCAGTGTTCTTCGGAATGATGAAACAGAGGTACCTGCCAAAATTGAACAAAAACTAATGCAAAACGAAAGCTCGGGGACCAAAACCGCGCGGGGTCCGAAAATGGGCTGCCGGGCACCGGAAGGGTGTTCGGCTGCGAAGTGGGTCTCGGAGATCCCAGTGTTCCTCAGTGTGACAAAATAGAGGGTACCTGCCAAGAATGAACAAAAACCGATGCAAATGAAAGCTCGGGGCCTAAACCGCGCGGTTCGGGATCCCGAAAATGGGCTGCCGGGCACCGGAAGTGGTGTTCGGCTGCGAAGTGGGTCTCAGAGATCCCAGTGTCCCTCGGAAGGACCAAACAGAAGTGTCTGCCAAAAATGAACAGACATCGATGCAAAATGAATGCTCGGGGCCAAAATCGCGTGGTTTGGATCCGAAAATGGGCTGCCGGGCACCGGAAGTGGTGTTCGGCTGCGAATGGGTCTCAGAGACCCCAGTGTCCCTCGGAAGGACCAAACAGAGGTGTCTGCCAAAAATGAACAGACATCGATGCAAAATGAATGCTCGGGGCCAAAACCGCGCGGTTCGGGATCCCGAAAATGGGCTGCCGGGCACCGAAATGGTGTTCGGCTGCGAAGTGGGTTTCTGAGCCCCCAGTGTCCCTTAAATGGGAGTAAATGAGATGCATGCCAAAAACCGGAGAAATCGGAGATGGTTGGGCGGTCCCGAACCGAGGCACACCCTAACGGCTCCGAAAAACCGGGAACCGGGCTCCGAAATGGGAAAAATGGCCTACGGCCACGAAAAGTAGCCCACGGCCACTGAGAGATAGTCTACGGGACCACTCCCTCCCCTCAGGAAAGAAAACAGAGAAAATCGAGCCTGGTTCGCAAACCGAGACAAGGCACAGAAGAGAGTTCGGTAGTCCGGAAGCAGGGCGCACGGCCGCGACTCTGAGACTTCTGAACGAGCACAGTATGCAACATCACCGAGCGCTCAATCGGTGACGTCTGAGTCTTAAGGTCGGTCAAAAATGGGGTGTCTACAGTTGCCCCTCTTTGACAGAACTCGGAAGTCACAACAATGACGGGAGTGAATGTCAAAGCCCAGAGACGACCCATTTTTGACAAGGCCGAAGACTTAGACAATCATACAAGATAAGCAAAGAATGTGTGCCCGCAGGCATGCTCGCAGGCAAAATGGGGCAAAATGCAAAAGATATGCACAGAGCCAGGTGATCATGCAAGTGCAGCAAGCTGTAATGAAGCAAGTATTGACAAATAGATGCAACAGTTTTAAGCAAGAATGCAAAGCAAACAACTACATTTCATGCAGTTAGGATGTAAGAGAATTATTCAATTCTCGTCGCGTCTCACACGGAGAAGATACAATACCTGCGCGATTCGTCTGGTCGCACCAGCCTCAAATGAACCGTACATACAATATCGTGCCTGCAAAATAGAGAAATTCAACAAGAACAATATGCTAACAACATATATTCAATGCGATTCCTGTGATTCCGAAAGTTCGACACACGCAGTGTCGGCGAGTGAATGCATCGCAATGTGATACAAGTAAGGTGCGCAAGATAGCGCGATGCAACAGAGAGTATAATAGATGCAAAATGGTGACATACTCCAACCGTGCTGGACCCGTGGGAGGAGAGAGAACAAAGAAAATCAATCAGAAGCGCGTTCCACGCAACCTAAGATAAATTCCAGACACGCTGAAAACCGTGTGAGGAAGGGGACACTCAAAACACGCTGAAATCATGAGAAGAGGTCGAAACAACCGCCCAGGTGCGTACACAACGCAACCTAAGATAAATTCCAAACACGCTGAAATCGTGTGAGGAAAAGAACACTCTAACCACGCTGAAATCGTGAGAAGAGGTAACCAAAAGCAACCCGCCCAGCGCGTCCACAACGCAACCTGGGATAAATTCCAAACACGCTGCAATCGTGTGAGGAAGGGGACACTCAAACCACGCTGAAATCGTGAGAAGAGGTCGAAACAACCGCCCAGGTGCGTACACAACGCAACCTGAGATAAATTCCAAACACGCTGAAATCGTGTGAGGAAAAGAACACTCTAACCACGCTGAAATCGTGAGAAGAGGTAACCAAAAGCAACCCGCCCAGCGCGTCCACAACGCAACCTGGGATAAATTCCAAACACGCTGCAATCGTGTGAGGAAGGGGACACTCAAACCACGCTGAAATCGTGAGAAGAGGTCGAAACAACCGCCCAGGTGCGTACACAACGCAACCTGAGATAAATTCCAAACACGCTGAAATCGTGTGAGGAAAAGAACACTCTAACCACGCTGAAATCGTGAGAAGAGTAACCAAAAGCAACCGCCCAGCGCGTCCACAACGCAACCTGGGATAAATTCCAAACACGCTGCAATCGTGTGAGGAAGGGGACACTCAAACCACGCTGAAATCGTTGAGAAGAGGTCGAAACAACCGCACCGTACACAACGCAACCTGAGATAAATTCCAAACACGCTGAAATCGTGTGAGGAAAAGAACACTCTAACCACGCTGAAATCGTGAGAAGAGGTAACCAAAAGCAACCCGCCCAGCGCGTCCACAACGCAACCTGGGATAAATTCCAAACACGCTGCAATCGTGTGAGGAAGGGGACACTCAAACCACGCTGAAATCGTGAGAAGAGGTCGAAACAACCGCCCAGGTGCGTACACAACGCAACCTGAGATAAATTCCGAACACGCTGAAATCGCGTAAGGAATGGGACACTCAAACCACGCTGAAATCGTGAGAGGAGGTCCGAACCACCGCCTAGGTGCGTACACAACGCAACCTGAGATAAATTCCAAACACGCTGAAATCGCGTAAGGAACGGGACACTCTAACCACGCTGAAATCGTGAGAAGAGATCCGAACAACCGCCCAGGTGCGTACACAACGCAACCTGAGATAAATTCCAAACACGCTGAAATCGCGTAAGGAACGGGACACTCTAACCACGCTGAAATCGTGAGAAGAGATCCGAACAACCGCCCAGGTGCGTACACAACGCAACCTGAGATAAATTCCAAACACGCTGAAATCGCGTAAGGATAAGTGGGACACTCAAACCACGCTGAAATCGTGAGAAGAGGTCGAAACAACCGCCCAGGTGCGTACACAACGCAACCTGAGATAAATTCCGAACACGCTGAAATCGCGTAAGGAATGGGACACTCAAACCACGCTGAAATCGTGAGAGGAGGTCCGAACAACCGCCCAGGTGCGTACACAACGCAACCTGAGATAAAATCCAAACACGCTGAAATCGCGTAAGGAACGGGACACTCAAACCACGCTGAAATCGTGAGAAGAGATCCGAACAACCGCCCAGGTGCGTACACAACGCAACCTGAGATAAATTCCAAACACGCTGAAATCGCGTAAGGAACGGGACACTCAAACCACGCTGAAATCGTGAGAAGAGATCTGAACAACCGCCCAGGTGCGTACACAACGCAACCTGAGATAAATTCCAAACACGCTGAAATTGCGTAAGGAACGGGACACTCAAACCACGCTGAAATCGTGAGAAGAGATCCGAACAACCGCCCAGGTCGTACACAACGCAACCTGAGATAAATTCCAAACACGCTGAAATCGCGTAAGGAACGGGACACTCTAACCACGCTGAAATCGTGGAAGAGATCCGAACAACCGCCCAGGTGCGTACACAACGCAACCTGAGATAAATTCCAAACACGCTGAAATCGCGTAAGGAACGGGACACTCAAACCACGCTGAAATCGTGAGAAGAGATCCGAACAACCGCCCAGGTGCGTACACAACGCAACCTGAGATAAAATCCAAACGCGCTGAAATCGCGTAAGGAAAGGACACTCAAACCACGCTGAAAATCGTGAGAAGAGGTCCGAACAACCGCCCAGGTGCGTACACAACGCAACCTGAGATAAAATCCAAACGCGCTGAAATCGCGTAAGGAAAGGGACACTCAAACCACGCTGAAAATCGTGAGAAGAGGTCCGAACAACCGCCCAGGTGCGTACACAACGCAACCTGAGATAAAATCCAAACGCGCTGAAATCGCGTAAGGAAAGGGACACTCAAACCACGCTGAAAATCGTGAGAAGAGGTCCGAACAACCGCCCAGCGCGTCCACAACGCAACCTGGGATAAATTCCAAACACGCTGAAATCGCGTAAGGAAAGGATAAGTGGTAGAAGATAACACAAGATGCAAATAAATGGAAATATGGTGTGTATGACAATACCAGTGGAAGAATGCACAACAATGTAGGTGAAAGGGTGCATAACTTTGAAGCAGGCTTGATCTTGCGCTTGAGGTAGAGGCACACTCATACTTCAGAGCATTGACAAGGCTTGAAAAGGTACATCCGGAATACAATCACGGAACTTGCTGAAAGTGAAACTCACTTAGATGCTTCGATTTTCCTTCTTTTCTTTTGCTTTGCAGTCCGGAACCTAAATAGCTTCAGATAGGTCCTTGTTCTACTGTTTTCACATGACCTGGGTTGAACCCTGCGGTTTTATGAAAGAACAAATTCTATTTTGCACAAATGTGGAGAACGGCACGGCACTCGGAGCACAAAACGATTTTTTGAAATTGAGAGTGAGCATAAGTTCTCAACTGGGTATTGAGCCTACGACTGAATACAGCACACTACGACTCAACAAGAAAACAAAAGGCACATAACCTAGACACATCGAGTAACACTCGAGACGACTCAAAACAAGGATCGAGATAAAACAAAAAGACACGACACTCAGACGTGCACAGGGAGCCTGTTTCACCGGGTAGTGTTTCCCACCCTTTCTCATTTGTGGTTCTCACATCACTCGGCCCTCAAGCTCTGGTTTTCTGAAAAAGCCCTTTTCTCATTTTTTTTTTTTTTTTTTTTTTTCTCATCGCACATCTCTATTCTTCAATCTCTCATTTTTCAATCCCTCCCCTAGGTGGTTGATGGATAAACAGCAAGTTGTGGCTCGTGCCTCTAGCATTCTGCTAGATTTTCTTTCTTCCGCACACAGCTGTAAGTCCCCACAGAGGGGTTGTGCTACAAATGGGTATGTAGCAAATCTGCAGCTGACATCGGTCGATGATGCCCTGCTGGGAGTTTGGACGTGAGCAGATCTGTCCAGATGAGGGAGTGTAATGTCTGGCCCCATTCCAGTTCGTGCTTCGCACTTGGCTTGATACCTCATTGCTTGGAGGATGTGAGAGCTTTCTGCCCTTTTGCGGTTAGCTTCAGTGGTGCCCTCTTCTGGCAGGTAAAGCGCCCTTCTTGGCAAGTATGGTGCCTTTTCTGGCAAATGCATTGGCTACGGGAAAAACAGAACACCTAACTCAATTGTGCCCCTAGTTCATCATTTTGACCATTTTTATTTTTGAGCTTTCTCCTAAAAAATTTTGACCAAAATGAGAGTTAGATTAACATGTTTGTTCGATTTTTGATTTGAAATCATGCAGTTCAGGCTATGAGCACTGAAAATTTTCCTTTTTTTTGGGTCCAAGAAAATGGTCCAGTTTTGGAAAATGAAACAATTTTCGAGAAAATTAGTCAACCTCAGTAAAAATTCTCAAAAACTATTTTTGCAAACGGCCAATGCTCAACAAGCGCGGACCTACTCTTGAGATGCACAACCTCGAATCTGGAGGAAAACTGCCCCTTGCTCGAGGAGGGTTGCATGGCAACGGAAAGTTGCCCCTTGTTTGAACGGCACCGCGGCGCGTTGAATGGCAACGGAAAGTTGCCCCTTGTTTGGATGGCGCCGCAGCACACTATAATCAGTCCTCAGAGTGATGATGACAACCGAACTCTCAGATACAGAGAAGGCAAAGATGATCAAAACCATTACATGGACACAATCGAATTTGAATCGTTTTACGGCTGGACTTCAGGATGAAGTTGCCTACGTATCCCAAACATGGGAATCAAGCCTTACGTAGTTCGGGGTTAAGGTACACTCGGGTATTTAACCTCTCCTTTTTATGCTCTAACTTTTGCCAAGGCGCCTGTTGCAGGTTTTCGACCTTGCGAGCTTTGTTTTTCTTTTCTTTTCAATTCTTTTCTTCTTTTTTTCTTTTCTTCTTTTTTGCATTTTTTCTTCTTTCTTTTTTTTGCTTTGCTCTAACTTTTGCCTGGGTCGCCCTTCCGGGCTTTCGGCCCAACGAGCCTCTCAAAGGGTAAAAGTGTAACAAGTCCATGCCAAATGATTTTGAGATTGAAACCCTCTGTATCCAGGAGAGTGGCTGTTGTATTGATTTGCAGAAAGATCCACCTTTTGGCTCTTCGAGCACATCGGATATTTTTTTGCCCCTAGTTCGAGGGGTGCTTCTGATCTAGCTTTGCAAGCTTCTTCTGATGAGGCCTGGCTTTCTTGATCTGACTTTGGTGCCTCTTGTTCGAGGGCTGCTTCAAATCTGGCCACACAGGCCTTACATCGTGGTCGACCGTTGAACATTCTGAATGCCAGTTCAAGGTTTGAAAGCCAAGGGGGGGTCGAGTCTCGAGGCTGAGAGCGATCCTAAGCTGCACAATCTCAAGAGCGATTCCACACATGTCTTTGCAGGACCGCGCAAAACATTTTTTGAAAGTTTTTAAGAAAGCGACAAATCGCTCGCGCTGAAGACAGTGTAGGATCAATCTGGATCAAGCCAGGGTCCTTCTCAGTACTCACGCTAACAAGCATGATTTCATTCATTAAAGGCTCAGCACGCCTCTCTTTCTCTCAATTTGATCAAAGTTTTGCAAATCCCGAGGAATTCCTCCCTCTTTGTTTTCACTGCAGTGTTCAAAAAGTTTTGAAAAACTCAGGTCATTACAATGACTTCAAGGCACAAAAGAGCAGGTGGAATGCACTGCCATTTCATTCAAACCCCGGCGCAACTAACACACGGCAGAAGCAAATGCGAGAGTGTGGAAATCACTGCTGTTTCATTCAAAATCTGTTGGTACAACTGGCTCCCTGGCAGAAACATACTCAAAACAAAACGAAAAGACAACAAAAAACAAAATGGTGACGCTCGAGGTAACACCCCCGGAATCACCCGACTCCTATACAACGGGACTGACTCGATACAACAAGACAAACCCAAAACAAAAAGACTGACTTAAAACAAAAAGACAGACTCAAAACAAAACAACAAGGCTGACCCAATACCCAAGTCAAAATGCAAAATTAACAGCACTTGTACATTGCTCAAAACGGTGCATGCCATTCACCACAGCTGGAGTAATCCGAGCGCCATCCGCAGGTGGTTCCTCCCCCGAATCACATCACATTATCCCTTAAGTTCACCGATCCTGTGCCGATAGACTTTGCAGAGCTTGGCGGGAGGACAACCCCGTTGTCAAATAGATCCTGTACTTCATGGCGAAGACGGAAGCAGTCGTCGGTAGTATGGCCAGTTTGCTGATGGTACGCGCAGTACTGGGTAGCATCATGTGTAGCCGGAAGAGGGTTCAGGAGAGGCCGAGGCTCAAGGGGTTTGAGATGGCCTTGCCCTACAAGGATTTGGAAAGCTGTGGACAAAGGCATGTGGAGGGCATGGAAGACCCTCCGACCTCGGGGTTGGTACTTCTGGGTTTGTGGATTTTTACCAGGCGTACCGGCAAAAGGATTGGCAGGTGCTGGCCTGGTTTGCTGATCTCTTCTGAGTGCAGGATTAGAGCTAATAGGATCATTTCTGGTACAACGGCCCTTTTCCCGGCTTGCCTCTTGATTCAAACTGCCCCTGACTTGAGTAGCGAAAGTGTCATCCACAGTTTTTGCAACAAATGTGAGCACTTGCTCTTTGTTCAGTCCCTCGGCTTTCAAAGCCTCAACAGCCAACAGAAGATGCTCATGAGGATCCATGTCCGCCCCTATCTTGTTCTTTCCACTCGCCTCCACTTTGCCAAGGGATTTGCCTTCTCCCAATGCAGCCCGCTCCAAGACTGGGGAGCCTTTTGTCGTGAAACTCTTAGCATGTGCTGTGGTCGATGATGAGCCAATGTCCCAGAGGCTAGATCTGTCACAATCCTTTGGAGATCTACGATCATTCTTTTAGCTCAGAAGTAGTGGGCTCACGGGTTTGAGATGATTGGGTTCAAGTGCATCCATCGTGCTTAAGCCCATGCTTTCCGGGATAAAACATCTCGGGCTTGAGTATATGGGTCGGGGGTATATACTGGGGTTGTAGGTGGGTGGCAGTGTATGGCTGAGTTGGGACGTGGATGAGGACTTGGTCCTTGGGGTTTTGAAATGGAGCTATTGTCCGGTTGTCAATGAGATTCTGGATCTCATGACGAAGGCGTGGGTAGCAATCATTGTGCCATGGCCACGCTGTGCTGATGATATACACAGTATTTGCTGGGGTTATGTCTGGCAGGGAGTGGGTTTGGCAAAGGTTGAGGATTAAGGGGTTTGAGATGCCCTCTTTCCATCAGGACTTTGAATGCGCTGGTTAGGCTCATATGGAGGGGGGTGAAAAATCTACCCTGAGCTCGGGCTGGGCTGGCTATTTGTAGGCTGGCCTTGGAAAAAGGGTCGGCTATGGCGACTGTGTTGACTTTAGCAGGTTTGGAAAGGCCCTGCGAATCTTCAGCTGGCAAAAGTGGGTCAAAGTTCGGTTGGGGTCCCGAAGTTGGGTGTGAGGCAGATGCCCCAGATGGGCGTTGCGTTTCAGCACTGGTCTCATCCTGCATTGCAGTTCCCTGATTTAACACTGCTATCATAGCCACAAATCCTTCCGAACCTTGTGCCATCACGGGTCTACTGATGATGTGACTGGTGACTGTCGGATCAGATGAGCCAATGAGCCCTGTCTGGCCCTTCTTTGCCTCGCCTTAGCGAAAGAACACTGGTTGCCCTTGAATTGAATTTCTGACCTAACAAAGTCTATCAGCACTAGTCCAATGTACCCGGGGATATTAGAGCCTTCTGAAGCTATGGTTCCAAGACTACCCCCCCCCACCCAACTACCTGCAAAAAAAGAAACCGACAGCATCTCAGCCTAAGTTCATCTGAACAGATACGAGCATAGTTGAATGAGTGTGCCTTACTGAATTCTGCCCCCAAAATTCAGCCTCAAATCTGATACCCTCAGGGTAAACTGAATCCCAAAAATATTGAACTGGTGCCCGCAGGCCTTATGCCCAAAATACTGAATTGGTGCCCCGCAGGCCTGATGCCCAAACTCAAAAACTGATGCCCGCAGGCCTGATGCCCAAACTCATAAACTGATACATGCATTCCCTGTTAGAGACGACTCTAACAAGCACATAACAGATAAGTGAGAGCCAAACACCCCTATGTTGGGGTAGGGGTTCCCTGTCCTATTTTCAGGGAACTAGGTTCACTACGCACGCAGCGGCTTCAAACAACCTATAAACGGGTTAAGCAACCTTCCTAGTTTTGGAATGGTCACTATTGGATCCGAATATGCACTAGTCGAATGGTCAAAAAGGGTGCCCGTAAAAACCGGGGTTTGTGTTCCCATGCTGTCAGAGCCCAGAGCCGATCAGCCTTACGGACATGACTGGACAAGACAAGCCTCCGGAAATCGTCGGAATGGCATATGGCAAACACAGTGTCCTAGGCGCACCAATGCAAATGCACATGCAAAGAAACACAACAAGCGTAGTCAAATCAGATATCATGAGTTCGAGTCAAGTTCTCTAAGTCCCCAGCAGAGTCGCCCAGAACTGTAACAACCGCGAGGGACCTCGCTACAGTTCGGACTCGATTTTGTTGCGGTTCTAAATCTCGAACCAAAGAGTCCAAATCCGGCAAATCGTTTTGAGAAAACTGAATTTTTTGAAAGAAGTGCCAAACATGGACTGCTTTGCCAGATAACAGAGTCGCCACCTAAATATTTTTTAAATGGGAAATTAGGAAACCCTAACTCAGTGCCAAAGGCCACGTGTCCGTCATCACAAAGTTGGCTCGGGAACTCGGGTACGATTGGGGAAGGTCACATCGTGAGCACCCCGCTCGCCCGGTCAAAGACCGGCCTCTACTAACCATCGATATCTGTTTTTGAAAAACTTTGTGAGTTCTTATTCCGTTATTAGCCTAGGATTACTATGTGATGCTCGCAGCAAACAAGTATAGACTGGGCCGTCTGAATTGGAACAAAAACATTTCATGTTTGTTGTTTTGAAAATTGTTGATGGTGCTACCCGCAGGTAGGCTAAAATGCGGATTTGCCACCCTCGGGGTGGCTTAGAAAACATGATGTTTGCCACTATCTAGTGGGCTTAAAACAAACAGTCAATGCATTGTCCCAATTCAAATAACTCAACCTTCACCCCAGGCATTCAAGGCAGTATATACATAAGCACATAGCTCATGGCAAGCATGCTTCATGGCAACAACTCACACGCATGCAAAGTATGCTAAAGCATAAAACTCACGAGTACTCCAAGCCAAAAGAAAACTGTATTAGAAATCATGCATGATCCTAAGAATGCAGAAGATGCCTAATGCAACACATGCAAAGATGCAACTATAGCAGGCTCGGCTATTTAAAGATGGCATATGGAATGCTAAACTAACACGTATTCAATTTGGAATGAAATACAGATGCAGTTTGTTGATGCGCCTGAGCCCTGGTGCGTGCAAAACAGATGAATGATGCGAAACATGCTGTCATACTGTTATGCTAATTGAAATATGCCTATATCTAACATCGTAGCAGGATAAATAAAAGGGAGAAGAAATGGGGGTTGGAAGACAATACATCACACTCACACACCTTATTACAATTATGCCCTCGCGCAGAGGGTCCGAATAAATAATAATACAGTCCGAATAAAAGATAATACAGTCCGAAATAAACAGTTCCGAAATTAAATGTACAATTTCTATTTATGACAAATTAAATGAGAAAAACTGGCGGCAGCCAGGACGCCTTGCTTCTGATGAATGATGATAGTGCGGGCTGCTCTGGCGCGGAAATCCACTGGGATGCCCCAATTAGCCTCTGTTTGCACTTTTCTCGAAATGCGTGCCAGACTCCGAAATCTGCTGATCCTTAATTTTGCTGCAACAGAGAGCAGAAAAAGGGCATAGCAATGTATTTCACGAATATATGCATGCCTCGATCCTCGTGCCATCAATCACGCATATCGATGCATGATGGCCGAGGAGCCGAATTGCACAACTCAATATAGGATGAATGCAGATGAATGCTACAACAAAACCTAACTCCATCATGGGTAATCCGGAGTGTCGGTGACTTGGGAATTGAGACCCGTTCCGTTACTCGGAGTACAAAACGCGCCTCGTTTCCCGTGCAATATGCATGATATGCATGAAATGCAGCTAAGATACAGCCTGGTATGCACAATACTGATGAAAATGAGACGAAAATGAGGCGCCTCGAAAAGCGTGCACGCGGGCACGCAAACCGAGGTGATGATGTGGAATGTAAATCGGGTAAAATCGAAGTGCCTCGAAATGCGTGCCCACAGGCACGCCAACCGAGGCGATGATGTGAAATGCAAATCGGATAAAACCGAAGTGCCTCGAAATGCGTGCCCACAGGCACGTAAACCGAGGCGATGATGAAATGGAAATCGGGTAAAACCGAAGTGCCTCGAAATGCGTGCCCACAGGCACGCCAACCGAGGCGATGATGCGAAATGTAAATCGGATAAAATGAAGTGCCTCGAAATGCGTGCCCACAGGCACGTCAACCGAGGCGATGATGTGAAATGCAAATCGAATAAAACCGAAGTGCCTCGAAATGCGTGCACACGGGCACGCAAACCGAGGCGATGACAAAATTGAATGAAATGGCATACGGAATGCAAATTGGGCTTACGCCAACATGAGAGGACCTCAGCCGCACTCACATAAGCTGCCGTCGGATAAAAAAGAAATGCCTCGAAATGCGTGCACATGGGCACGCAAACCGAGGCGGTGATGTACAGGCATGAAAAATGCAGATTGGGCTTACGCCAACATGAGAGGGCCTCAACCACACTCACATAGGCTGCCGTCGGATAAAAATGAAGTGCCTCGAAATGCGTGCACACGGGCACGCAAACCGAGGCAATGGCATACAAGCATGAAAATGCAAATTGGGCTTACGCCAACATGAGAGGGCCTCAACCACACTCACATAGGCTGCCGTCAGATAAAACGAGGCTGCCCGAAATGCGCGCACACGGGCACGCAAACCGAGGCGAGGCTCTAAAGCACCAAAATGACATGCGAATGAGATGTAGCAAATGGCATAAGGAAGATGCAAAATTCAGCAACTAAGATAATGCAAAAACAGCCCCCAAATTATGATAAAATTGCAACCGATGCCCAAAATGCGATGAAATGCACCCGAAATGGCCTACAGCCCTATTAAACATACAGAATATGGACATGGAATGCAAAACAGTGGCAAGGCAGCCCCTAAACTAGCATTTTATTAGCACAAAGCAAGGCCAAATAATGCTCACAAGTATGGAAACAAAAGCTTGCAAAAATACGGTAAAAGAGGGGAATTACAAAGCAAGTGATATGTACAATGCTCAAACCCAAAAAATCAGTTCTACAACATTGAAGATGGAACAAAAATATGCACAAATGCAAGAGATGACAACCTCTAAATCAGTATGTATATATGCTAAACATGGCATGCAAAAAGGGGCTATAAAGAGAGGTATCATGAGCAATGACCAAACCACTTAAGACCCTTGACAAAAAGTGTAGAATAGACCAAAACAAGACACTCTCTAAGCCTGATGGAGGCTCAAAACAGTAGGTAAACAAGTCTAACAAAGCATGCAATTTACGGTAAAATGAAAGAATTTCAAAGGAAGTACCAAAAATATACACCAAATGTCTTAAGACCCTAAACAAAAATGACAAGGAGACAAAAATAAGACTTTGTCTAGGCCTGATGAAGGCCAAAATCCGGAGCCAAATGAGTCTAGCAAAGCATGCAAATTAATGGCCTAAGGAGGGATATTGAAAGAGGTCTATCATGGAGACACCAAATGAAGTTGAGCCCTTCTACAATGTTGTAGAGGGGCTCAAAATGAGCACAAAATAGGTGTCAAAGCCAAAAACTAAAAGGAAATAAAGTAAATATTTGACTCAAGATTATGCAAGAAAAAGGGATTTGAATGCTTACCCTTGAAGACAATTCTTTTGCTGCCTTGTAGCCTCAATTTGCTGATCCTTAGGCCTTGAAGAAGCTCCCTTTGTTGCTGAAATGGAGATGGTGGAGGTAGAGCTTGGAGTTGATGAAGGAATGGAAGCAAACTTGGATGTTTGAAGCTTGGAAAATGGAGAGGGAGAGGAGCCTGTATATGGAGCTCTCAAAGGGTTTTTTCTAACCTCCCCACCAGCTGGAAGCTGCTGGTTTTTATAGCCAAAAGGGTGGAAATATCTTTCCTCAAATATCTAGATATTTTGAGGGCAAAATATCTAGATATTTTGAGGGCAAACAAAAAAGATTTTGTTCGGCCACGAAGTGGGCATCTGAGACCGCAGTGTTCTTCGGAATGATGAAACAGAGGTACCTGCCAAAATTGAACAAAAACTAATGCAAAACGAAAGCTCGGGGACCAAAACCGCGCGGGGTCCCGAAAATGGGCTGCCGGGCACCGGAAGTGGTGTTCGGCTGCGAAGTGGGTCTCGGAGATCCCAGTGTTCCAGTGTGACAAAATAGAGGTACCTGCCAAGAATGAACAAAAACCGATGCAAAATGAAAGCTCGGGGCCTAAACCGCGAAGTTCGGGGTCCCGAAAAATGGGCTATGAGCACCGAAAGTGGCGTTCGGCCACGAAGTGGGTATCAGAGACCCCAGTGTCCCTCGGAAGGACCAAACAGAGGTGTCTGCCAAAAATGAACAGACATCGATGCAAAATGAATGCTCGGGGCCAAAACCGCGGGTTCGGGATCCCGAAAATGGGCTGCCGGGCACCGGAAGTGGTGTTCGGCTGCGAAGTGGGTCTCAGAGACCCCAGTGTCCCTCGGAAGGACCAAACAGAAGTGTCTGCCAAAAATGAACAGACATCGATGCAAAATGAATGCTCGGGGCCAAAACCGCGTGGTTCGGGATCCCGAAAATGGGCTGCCGGGCACCGGAAGTGGTGTTCGGCTGCGAAGTGGGTCTCAGAGACCCCAGTGTCCCTCGGAAGGACCAAACAGAGGTGTCTGCCAAAAATGAACAGACATCGATGCAAAATGAATGCTCGGGGCCAAAACCGCGCGGTTCGGGATCCCGAAAATGGGCTGCCGGGCACCGGAAGTGGTGTTCGGCTGCGAAGTGGGTTTCTGAGCCCCAGTGTCCCTTAAATGGGAGTAAATGAGATGCATGCCAAAAACCGGAGAAATCGGAGATGGTTGGGCGGTCCCGAACCGAGGCACACGGCCTAACGGCTCCGAAAACCGGGAACCGGGCTCCGAAATGGGAAAAATGGCCTACGGCCACGAAAAGTAGCCCACGGCCACTGAGAGATAGTCTACGGGACCACTCCCTCCTCAGGAAAGAAAAGAGAAAAATCGAGCCTGGTTCGCAAACCGAGACAAGGCACAGAAGAGAGTTCGGTAGTCCGGAAGCAGGGCGCACGGCCGCGACTCTGAGACTTCTGAACGAGCACAGTATGCAACATCACAGCGCTCAATCGGTGACGTCTAGTCTTAAGGTCGGTCAAAAATGGGGTGTCTACAGCAGCCTAGGATCGTTCAGCCTCAAGATTCAATCATCTGTTTTCAAGCTAGACCAAATCCGGACTGCTCAACGATCAACCGTATGTGAGGCCCGTGTGGCCAAGTTTGAAGCAGCCCTCGAGCAAGAGGCACCAAAATAAATCAAAGGTCAGACGCCGTCAAAGAAACTGCGAAGCGAGAACAGAAGCACCTTGAACTAGGGGTAGAAAAATGTCAGATGTGCTTGAACAGCCAAATATGGATCCTCTGCAGATCAATACAACAGCCACTCTCCTGGATACAGAGGGCTTCAATCTCAAAACCATTTGGCATGGACTTGTTACACTTTTACCCTTGAAGAGGCTCGTTGGCGAAAACCCAGAAGGGGCGACCAGGCAAAAGTTAAGCAAGAAAAGTATATACAAAAAAAGAAAAAAGAGAAACATACAAAAAAAATGCAAGAAAATACAAAAAAGAAATACATGCAAAAAAGAAAAAAAAGAAAAGAAAAAAAGAAAAAAAAAAAAGAAGCTCGCAAGGTCGAAAACCCGATCGGGACCTTGGCAAAAGTTAGAGCTAAAAAGTGAAGGTTAAAATACCCGAGTGTACCTTAACCGGACTACGTAAGGCTTGATTCCTATGTTTGGGATACGTAGGCAACTTCATCCTGAAGTCCAGCCCCCAACGCCTTCATAGCGTCTCAGTCCATGTCATGGTTTTGATCACCTTTGCCTCCTCTGAATCCGATAGTTCGGTCGTGACAACCGGAACTACGCCATCAACTTCATCCTGAAGTCCAGCCACCAACGCTCTCACAGTGACTGTGTCCATATATTGGTTCAGACCATCTCCGTCTTCTCTGCGTCTGAGAGTTCGTTTGCGGTCATCACTGACGAAGACTGTTTACCAAGTACTGCGGCATCATCCAAACAAGGGGCAACTTTCCGTCGCCATAAGTTGCTATGAGTCGCCATTTAAACCAGGGGCAACTTTCCGTTGCCATGCATCCCTTTCGAGCAAGGGGCAATTTTCCATTGCCTCCAATCCGGGATTGCGCATCTCGAGGGTAGGTTTCGTGCTCATTGAGCATCGGCCGGTTGCAAAAATAGTTTTTGAAAATTTTTACTAAGGTTGACTATTTTCTCGAAAACTATTTCATTTTCCAAAACTAGACCATTTCTGGGACCCAGACAGGAAAATTTCCAGTGCTCACAGTCTAACTTGCATGATTTTCAAATCAAAAATCGAACAAGCATGTTAATTTAACTCTCATTTTGGTCAAAACTGTTTTAGTAGAAAACTAAAAATGGTCAAAATAATGAACTAGGGGCGCAGTCGAGTCAGGTGTTCTGTCTTTCCCCCGTTGTCAACATACTTGCCAGAAAGGCACTTTATCGCCAGAAAAGGTACAATTGAAGCTGGCAGTAAAGGGCTGAAAGCTCTCAACATACTCCAAACAATGAGGTATGAAGCCAAGTGCGAAGCACAAATCGGAACAGATTAAGATACACCATTTCCTGTCTGGAATATCGACTAGACGTCATCGGAAGAGATAGCCGTGGGCCAACAGTGTTGGGCGTGAACCCACAATTTCCTATTCATCTATCAATCACCCTGGGGAGGGACGAAAAATGAGAGAATAAAGAATAGAGGGGTGTAAGTCGAGAGGAAAAGTGAGAAAAGGGTTTTGAGAGAAAAACCGAGCTTAAGGGTCGAGTGATGTGAGAATCACAAATAAGAAAGGGTGGGAAACATACCCGGAGGGATTGGCTCCCCGAGATTTGAGGCCTTTTGTTTTGGTAAACATGTCCATGCGTCGTGTCTTTTGTCTTGTTTAGCCCAACTTTTGTTTTGGGTCTTTTCCGAGCGTGTCTCGTTGTGTTTAGGTCGTGTACCTTTTGTTTGAGTCTTTTTCCTCTGTGTTCAGTCGTAGGCTCAATACCCAGGTTGAAACCTTTTTTTTTTCAATTTCGAAAATCGTTTATGCTCAGAGTGCTGTGCCATTCTCTACATTTAGGCGAAACAAAAGAAGAAAGGGGAGAATTTGGGGCATCTGATTGTGTTTCAGTCTCAGCCGATTCCACCTTCGTATTCCGTCTTGTCAGATTGGGTTGTTTGTTCAAGATTTGCCGTGTGCAGAATGAACCGAGTACTGTGTTATGGGCTGTATGCAGATTAGTCCCCAGTGGAGAAAGGGCCGTGTGTTCAGAATCAGGCAGTGGGTTGCTTGGGTTGTTTTACTGTTGGCTGGTTAGTTATCTGATTATTACAGTGCAAGTGTTCAATTTTCAGACAACAAATCGATTTCATTTACATTGAGGTGTAATATGGTGTGATGCAATGCAAAGTATGAAATATAAAGAAGTAAACACTTTTCCAGATAAAAGTTTGTTTCATTTCATTAGCTTTTCAAGTACATAAGTTTTGGAAACAAAATCTGCCTGCGACAGTACAAGGTACCCTATGCTACCAACAAAAAAGGAAAAAGTGCAGAAAAGAAGAAAAACACCAAAAATCTGTATCAAATGTCAAAATGGCTTCGGGGCTATCAGTCTGTCCTAGTCCTCTTCCTGGACGAAGGTCCAGGAGCATCATCAGCACTGTCATCTGAGCCCGAGTCCGAGCCGTCTCCGGTCTCCTCCTCCGATGACTCTGCCTCTGTCTCTGCCTCCGCCTCGGACTCCTCGTCATCATCCGAAACCGGCGCCCGAGAGCTACTCCTGACGTGAGTGCGCCCCGCCTTGGTGCGGGGGAATACTCTGCCCTCCTCATCCCTTCCTCGGACAGGAACGGAAGGTCCAGCTGGAGCACCTCCTACAGTGGGAATCTGGAAGGGAGGCTGAAAAGTACAAAAGGCAAATGCATCAGTAAATGCCGTGAACAGTTTATCAGTGCAGAATGCAGTGTATGAGTACAGTGTGTGAATGCCGTGAATAGTTTATCAGTGCAGAATGCAGTGTATGAGTACAGTGTGTGAACGCCGTGAGCAGTTATCAGTGCAGAATGCAGTGCAGAATACAGTGTATGAATGCTGTGAGATCAGTGTGTCAAGCGTTGTGTTGTGCATCGGATTATGTGAAGCAGTTTATGTATGGTTTGAGACTGTGGTTGAAGAACATACCGAAATATTGTAGAGGGCGAGAAGGTCGAAAGTCCACTGCAACATCCCCATCATGGAGGCATTCAGCTCCAAGGACTGCCGGGTGTACTCAGAGGAAGCCTGCAAAAGTATTAGATGCATCAGTATTCTGCAGAGTATCAAAGAAATGAAATGAAATGAAATGACAATGCAAGATGCGAAATGCAATAGTACATACCGGAGGCAAGTCGGGGACACCGACCAACTCGTGATCAGCTAGAGGAGGGGCAAAGGGGATCTGGTAGGTCGCCCCATCCTGCCCTCTGTATGTCAGCGATGAAGGCAGTGCGGGCCAACCAGCCCCCCGCCCTCTCTGAGCTCCGCCCCTGCCACGAACCGGGCCCTCCTCGATGCTCCCGCTCCGACTCCCGCTCCTGCCCTGGCTGCCGGTTTGCCACGGGCCTCTCTCCCTCAGCTCGACGGCCACCGCTCAGAGGCGCCATGATGTACGTCTGCACGTACTCTCTGTAATCGCCGATGCCTCTGAAGCGGATCGCCTCCCAGCCAATAGTGTACTCGGCCATCTGCTCGGCCGTGAATCTCTCGGTCTCCTCATTGCCTCCGGAGGATGAACCGGGACTATCTACTCTGGTAACCCCAGGGTCTGGCGTAGGAAACGCTCACCTAGGTACCAAGCCCGACAGACCGGGCCCTCCAGTAGAATCCGGAAAACGCGAGGTCTCCTCAGCACCGGCAAGTCGATCTCGAATCGTCGCTGGCAACGGAGCCCAAGGCTGCCAGGTGATCTGAGAATGAAATACAGTTGTTATCTACTGTTGTTGAAAAATACAATGTAAAGCGAAGCTTAAAGAACTGCAAGTAAACATACCTCGGCCGGGTGATGATGGTGTCAAAATAAGACGGAAGAAGCTAAAAGTCTCCCGGGGTCTCCGCACACATCTCCCGTCGAAGCGGCGCGAGAACGGGATGACAAGAGGGGTCTCCGCGTCTGGCACTGGGGCTAGTCTGGGGAAGTAAGCATAGACCCACAACTGCAGAGCAAATACCAGTATGCTTATCAGATAAAGCAGAATACAGAATAAAGCAGAAATAACAGAGCCGTGTATCGTGCAGTGTATTGTGCAGACAGTGTATTGTACAGAGTGTACAGTGTGAGCAGTGTACAGTCAGTATAAAGCAGAGTATAGGTGTGTGCCGTGTGTACAGTATACAGCCAGTGTGAAGCAGACTACAGTGTGTGCAGTATACAAAATACAAATGTAGAGCAGAAATGTAAAAGAGCAGAGAAGAAATATACCTCCCAAGCGCGCCAGTAGCCCCTGAGCAACTGTCCGCTGCCGCGGGAAGCCGAGCTCATATATCCGTAAAGCGTAGCCAGAGCGGCGCCACCCCAATCGTAGTGTAGGATCTGAGTGACATCCACTAAAGCGCTGAGTAGACAGAGGGGCACGGTGTTCGCCCGGTCGGCGAAGATAGTCGTCCCCAGCAGGAACATGAGAAAGCCGCGCGCGTATCTCTCCACGGCCTCCTAAGTCATCGGGGCCCCTTCGATCAAAGCTGGCTGGACCCTGAACTGGACCTCGAACCAGGAATAACGGACGAAGCCTGGACGCGTGAGAGGTGACGCGCTCACCGAGTAGATAGATCTGAGCCGCAGTCCATCGTCCATATCAGTGTCAAGGGGATCGGATCACCCCCTACCCGATGCTGTGAGCATCGAGAAATCGTAGGGAGTCATCGTTGTCTCCCGTCGCGCAAAAATGGAACGAGTCGGTGGTGTCCTACCACTCTCCGCTAGAGCAGCGAGGAGAGGCCTACTCGTAGTAAGTCTGGATAGCTCTGCAGAAAGCACCAAAACCGGCCTGATCCACGATGTGGCAGACCGCATCCGGGTAGCTTGGCATACCAATCACGAGCGGTGATATTCCCATACCCCCGGACGGTATGGGAATCCCCCTGTTTTCAAGCAAACAATGGCGAAGCAATGCTAAATATACTAGTTTTGAAAGGTATTCAGAATTGAGACAGATATAGCATGCGTGCGTGTTTTCAGATTCAAACAGATACCGGGTGCCGGTGTGCTTACAGTGAACTACAGCGTGTGATGCGTCAGCGTGTTTGAGTGGTTCAGTGCAGATATAGCATGTGTGCGTGTTTTCAGATTCAAACAGATATCGGGTGCCGGTGTGCTTACAGTGAACTACAGCATGTGATGCGTCAGCATGTTTGAGTGGTTCAGTGCAGATATAGCATGTGTGCGTGTTTTCAGATTCAAACAGATACCGGGTGCCGGTGTGCTTACAGTGAACTACAGGATGTGATGCGTCAGCGTGTTTGAGTGGTTCAGTGCAAATATAGCATGTGTGCGTGTTTTCAGATCCAAACAGGTATCAGGTGCCGGTGTGCTCGTAGTGACCTACAGTGAATAGTGTGCCGTGTGTTTGAATGGTTCAAGGCCAGTGCGGTGCACGTGACAGTTTCAGACAGATATCAGTTGCAAGTATGTTCACTGTTAACTACAGTGTACAGTGCATCAGTGTGTTTGAGTTAAGTAGTTAAAGAGTATAATTAGCTATGGTAGTTTTATATTCTACATTGCGGAAAATAAAACAGAGGAAGGAATGTTACCTCGGAAGCGCCAAAGGATAAATGAGATGTAGGCTCACGCAGGAGGAGCTCTGGTGGCATCGCTCTGTCAAAACTCCGAAACTGGCGAAGTCCATCCGGGGGTAGCACGTGAATCGCCGGTCGGTAGGTCGCCGGGTCGAAGGGGCAGACACTCAGGGGGAGAAGCTCGACCCCGGGATCCATCTCGTGATCCGGGGGAGTCCCGCCCTGTGGAATATCGTCGGCCATGTCAAATGTGACGAGGAAAATGGTCGGAAAGGACAACGAATCTAGAATGCGAAGGGTCAACGAAAAGTCAACCCTCGGGAGGGTGGAAAATGGCCGAAAAAGCCGGAGTGTGGAAAATATAGGAAAATCAAGGAAAACTTGGGGAAACAAAACCCCAAGAGGCGAAAATCGAAAAGACTACACTGAAACGAAGTTTCGATCGGTTCAAAATGTTTGAAACGCGAAGGAGATCGCGAATCGGACGATGGAACGGGGGCTAAAACGCGAGAAAACGGGAGAATGAGATGAGGAAAATGCTCTAGAGAGAGAGAGGAAGGATTTTCGGCTAAGGGAAGTGAAGGAAATAGGGTTTGAAGCCCTATTTTAAAAGACCCAAGGTGAAAAGTCAAAATTGGCCCGAATCAGGCATTTTTGGCCGGTCGGCTACATTTTTGGCCGGCCGGCCGGCCAAATGTTTGGCCGGTGATTTTTTTTGTCGCCGGTGGGTGGCCGGTGGCCTTCCCATGTGGCCGGTGATGCTCCTACAACCTTGTTTAGGTCAGATGAGTGGTTTGGTACCTTTATTGTTTCAACATAATGCAAGAAATGGCATTTCCAAAGCTCAACCGGCCTCCGTTTTAACCCCGGACCGCGTCTTTGGCACGTGGTACTCGAATTTGTGCAAGGTGTATCCTTCCCGTATCCTTTTATCTCTTACAAAACCCGAAAGTTGCCCCATTGCATTTGGCATGCATTCCATCGCGTTGTCTAGCGCATCGCACTATCTTGCGCACTCGCGTTGTCTAACGCATCGCGCTATGTTGCGCATCTCATTGCATTTTGCATGCATTCGATCGCGCTATTTTTGCGCATCACACCGTCCTGTGTACTTCACGGTCTGGCGAGACCTTAAAAACGTACGGTCTGGCGAGACCTTAAACCCGCTTAGTCTGACGAGACTTTAAAACCGCTCGGTTGCATTGTCATGCATTTCAAACTCTCATGCATTATCATGCATTTCAAGCCGCACGTCGTCGCGCATTAGAAAATTCATGCATTTCAAAGTCACACGTTGTCACGTATTCTAAGTTCATTTGCATTGTTATGCATTCCCCAGCAGCCGGTCTAGGAGACCTTAAATCTTTGGAAGGTGCAAGACCTTCGGTGCATTGGCGTGCACGGTTCATTTGCATTGTCATGCATTTCAAAAGCCGCGCGATGCCGCGCGTTGTAAATAATGCATATGTCATGCATCATTGTAAATACCGCATATGTCATGCATCATTTTAAATACCGCATATGTCATGCATTTCACAACAAAAACAAAAAAAAACACACATGCATATGTCATGCATCATTTTAAATACTGCATATGTCATGCATTATTGTAAATACTGCATATGTCATGCATTACGTTGTAAATAATGCATATGTCATGCATCATTGTAAATACCGCATATGTCATGCATTTCACAAAAAAAAAAAAAAACACACATGCATATGTCATGCATCATTTTAAATACCACATATGTCATGCATCATTGTAAATACTGCATATGTCATGCATTAACGTGTAAATAATGCATATGTCATGCATCATTTTAAAACCGCATATGTCATGCATTAGAAAACAAAAAAATATTGTATATTGTAAATATTGCATGTAGTTTGCATGCATCCATTGCATCACCTCCATCTATTGGCTTACACCTTCCTGTTGAGCTTGGTTGGTATGTGCTCATACTTTTCACGTTTGAAGCACAGTTCTGCATGTGTACGCGCCTATTCCTTGATGAACTTGGTTTGAGCGGTGGCGGCACATTTTCTGGATAGACATGGCTTGTATGTGTACATGCCCTTCCTAGGCAAGATTTGGTTTGGCTGCAAGCCATGTCCACTGTATATATTACATTGTAGTGTAATTTTTGCATCCAGCATTAGGATCATTGTCCTTTCCCCAGCGGGTCGTTTCCCCACTTATGTCATTCCACCCAATACTTGTTCTTGCGTCCGTCTACATCACTCATAGTTCTGCATGTGTACGCGCTTTGAGGGTTGCGGCACCTTTTCTATGGTAGACAGACTTGTTACTTCCATCAATCTATTTGACATTTGTGTGGTTTTGAACCGCTCATGATTGGATCATGATTCGATTGCATTGCATATCATTTGCATTGTTTCAATTGCATTGCATTTTCTATTTGCATTATTATACATAGTTTTGATATTGCATCATTTTGCATTGTCATGTATGTTGCTAAACAATATTGTACCCTGTTAAGTTTGCTTTCTTTTCAGGCACGATATTGTATGTACGGTTTTGAGGCTGGTGGCAACCAGACGAACCGCACAGGTATTGTATTCTCCGAGTGAGACGTATCGAGGATTGCATAATTCTCTTACATCCTTTCTACATTGTAGTGTAGTTGGATTTGTGTATGCTAGCTTAAAACTGTCGCATTGTATATGCTTCGTTACAGCTTTCTTTGCATGATCATAAGTTATGCCCGGCTTCGTGTATTGTCTTGCATTTTGCCCCTGCCTTCGGGCGCATATCTTGTTTGTCTTGCCTGCTTTGTCTAAGTCTTCGGCCTTGTCAAAAATGGGTCGTCTCTGGGCTTTGACAATCACTCTCGTCACTTTGTGACTTTCGAGTTCTGTCAAAAAGGGGCAACTGTAGACACCCCATTTTTGACTGTCCTCAAGACTTGGACGTCACCGCTTGAACACTCGGTGATCATCTATGTTTGTGTTCGTCTTGAGTTCCCGGAGGTCTCGGCTACGCGCCTTGCCTCGGGATCTCTCGACTCGACTGTTTCGTGTCTGGTTTTGCACCAAACACTTGTGCTTTGCCTTGGAGGGATAGAGAATGGCTTGTGAGCCATCCCCACACTCCACCGGCCATGGCTTGATGCCACCGGCTGTGTTTTGTTGCCACCGGCCAAATGTTTGGCCGGCCGGCACTATAGATAGCCGGCCGGCTATCTTTCTTTGGTCAATTGCATTTTTGGCCGGCTGACTATTGTGCATCTGCTTTTGCAGATATTTTTGGGCAGCTAGCATACACTGCCACCCCCTCCATACACGTATATGGGGGGATTTCCCTCTTATTAGCTTCCTTTGAAAGCTTTACAAGAGACAATTGTCTATAAAAGAGAGGGTCTTCTCTTGTAAGGGGTTAGACAAAAGGTGAGACATTTTAGACAGCTTTCTTTAGGGTTTGAATTCTAGAGTAGGGTTTTGTTCATATCCTTCCTCTATATCTCTCTCTTGTGTGTTTTGTCTTACTTTTGCTCAAACACCCACCATCACACCATCCCTTGGAGCTGAGGCCCTTGAGGGTTGTTTTTGGAGGGTTTAGACTGATTTCAACCTAAAGAAGTTGCTGGAGCTCCATTAGTGAAGAGGGTCTTCAAGGGTAAGAAGCTTGTCCCTTTATTCCCCATTTTTGCACACTCTTTTTACCTACCTTGCAACTGTTTTTGAGCTTTGTGTATAACATATAAAAGTTCTGTTTTTTAGTGCTCTAAATAGTTGGTTAAGGTTGCTTTTACCTTTGGGGTTGTTTGACCCCTCTTAAGCCTTGTAAGGCTCCATTTTGTGCCATTTTGAGTGAGCTCCGGGACCATTGAGTTTGGGCCTCCTCACCACTGAAATCTTGAGGGATTTCAGAGGTGAGGATGGTGCCTTCAGGTCCTAGAAATGAGAGGGCCACCCCCTCTCCATGTTGTCCTTGAAAAGGACCATTTTTGCCTCTTGAGAGAGCACCATATTTAAGTGTGTGTTGGCCATACCTTAGCTGATTTTCATGCTTATTATGTCATAATATGCCTCTGTTTTAGTTGGTTTTGGTACACCATGCTTGCTTAGCATACATGCCTTGTAATGCCTTGTTTAGTCTTAACATGTCTTATGTTTTGAGTCCTTATTCAAGCATGTTTAGGGCTAGCTTTGTGAAGCCTTTATGTTTGCTGTTGCCATGCTCAGGTCTACCCTTAGTTTTGGGTCGACCATAGCATGCATCGCATAGCCCCTTTGCATTTTGGCTTGTTAGCCTTGGACTTTGGACCATATTGCATGCCATGCTTGTCTTGTTCATTTGGTTTGGCACCATTTTAGCATGATTTCGGAGCTTTCTATGCATGCTAATTGTCCATGTTTACCTTCTTTTAAGTGTGCTTAGAAGTTGTCCCTTTATGCTTAGGAATTGGCCCATATTCGTATGCATGTGTGTGTGTGTTTTGGACCTCACTTCCATAGCATTGGCCACTGTTTTAGGCTTGTTTGAGGGCTGCCTAATTTAGTTTAAGTCCATCCCCTTACTTGTTGCATGTTTTATATGCTTCCTTGTATTGCCGTGTTGCATATTAGCCAACATGTCTAGATTGCATTCCATTTGCATGCATGCTTGGCCTCTTGAGATGCTTGTGATAGAGGTTAAGCCCCATTGTTTGATTATGTGCATTGCATTCCACATTAAAATGCACACTTGATTCTTTGGGCCATCATGCATGGAAATGCGTGATTGGATGGTCCGAGAATCGAGGCCCATGTCCCTTTGAGTCATAAACATGATAAGGGATGTGATTGGTGCATACATTGCTGAAATGCATTACCATGCCAAGTCTTGCCCTCTGCTGCTGTCAAACACAGATTCTGCAGGAAGATTTGGCCGGCCGGCTATTTCAGTGCCGACCGGCCATCATTGTTGGCCGATGGATCAAATTTGTGGCCGGTGACCATTCTATATGGCCGGTAGTGTTCTCCTTCAGCCGGTGGTGTTCCTAGTATCCAGAGAGCAAACCCTGAGACTGCAGTCATCAGGGGAAGCAGAGCACAAAGCGACGGAAAACAGAGGCATCTTGAGCATGGCAGTGGATTTCCCAGGCGAAACCGAGCGCGCATGCATTGAGCCCCTTGCTGAGGCTGCTATTTACTGCTTCCTTAGATAATTAATTTACTTTATTAATTTAATGGTCTGTAATATTTAATTAACTTGTCAGTTAGTTAAATTGTATTATTCTTTTGGTCCCTCCGAGTGGGGGCGTATTTGAATAAGTGTGGGTGCGTGTGTGCATGTTTTCCAACCCTCACTTCTTTCTCCCTTTTACTTACCTGCTTTGATGGTTTAGTTTAGGGCATATTTACTTTAGCACACCTTATGCTATGCATGCGTGCATCCATACATTTGTCTTGCATGCAACCGGGCTCGACACATCATGCTAACTGCACAAGCATTTCAAATCTAACTTGAATACATGCTATCTGTGCATTTTCACATGTCATCTCTAGATTAGCCGAGTCTACTCTAATGACATTCTGTATGCGTTGCATTAGCCACTTTAATATGAACTAGGGTCACGCATATTTGCTAACTAGTTTACTTTTTTGGCACGGAGTACTTTGTAAGTATTTTATGCTTTAGCATCCGCATGCGTGTGAGTGTTGCCATGACAGCATGCTTACCATGAGGCTAGATGCTTATGTGATATAACTGCTTGAATTCCTGTGGGTGAAGGTTGGATTGTTTGAGTTGGAACGACCCATTGAAATCTGTGTTTTAGCCTACTTGCGAGTAGCAAATTCCAAAGCGCTTTCCAAACAAATGGGTATGCAATGTTTTGTTCCGATTTAGGCAATTTGGTCTATACTTGTTTGCTGTGTGCATAACATAGTAATTCTAGGCTAATAACCGGAATAAGAACACATAACGTTTTCAAAATCGGATATCACGGTTAGTAGAGGCCGATCTTCGGATCGGGCGAGAGAGGGTGCTCATAGCTGACCTTTCCCAATCGTACCCAAGTTCCCGAGCCGAGGCATCTTTGGTGATGACGGACACGTGGCCTTTGGCACCGAGTCAGGGTTTCCTAAATTCCCCCATTAAAAATATTTAGGTAGCGACTCTGTATCTGGCAAAGCAGTCCATGTTTGGCACTTCTTTCAAAAATCTGTTTTCTCAAAACGATTTGCCGGATTTGGACTCTTTGATTCAGATTTAGAACCGTGACAAAATCGAGTCCGAACGGTAATTGTAGCGAGGTCTCCCCCCTTGCGGGCTTGTTACAGATATGATCTATGGTAACATTCATTTTCCTATATATGGTTTTTATATTACTTATGATATTAACAACTACTATTAAGGGTAAATGTGTCAAGTAACTTCCCATAAGACTTATGAGAATATAAATTTTTACTTAAGACTATATGTAACATAAGTGTTCGAAATAGGACTTATAAATAATTTTTCCTTTTTTTATAGTTAAGAATGGGCTACTATCTAAGAGAGAAATTTTACAGCCCACAAAGGGGCAATTTTAAAGGCAAAAATACCTTGATAAAGCACATTGACTTGATGATAGAATAATACGTCACAATGTAGGTATCATTAAAAAGTATGGCTAATAATCCCTTATGAGTGCACACCACAATAAACTAAAATTTTAGCAAAAAAATTATGGATGAAATTATTTTTACAGAAGAAATATCTTAATTGTCAAAAGTGTTTCAGTAACAAAATTAGATATTTACTTATGAATTACTATCCAAGACCAAAATTTTTATATCAAAAAGTAAATTTTTACACAAAATTGATTTGTCTTGCAATTAAAAATTGATTTGTCCTATAGTTATTAGTGACATTTTAAAAAAATTATTGCTAAGTGTTTTCTTTATTTATTTATTTATTTTTCCTTTTTTCTTTTAATTTTTGGGATAGCTTTTCGTAACAACTCTTATGATGACAAGATCTTGTCTCCTAAATTTTTGAAACAAAATTTTCACTTTTTGAATGAAAAAAATTTGATCCCTATAATCCTTATATGTTGTAGTGGCATTAATTGTAACCTTAGCTGATAAAAAAAAAAACAAAACAAAACAAAAAGGGATATTACATATCAGTGCATTTCTATAAACTTAATTACAAATTAGTGAAAAACTTTATCAACATTAATAATTAAAAGAAAAAAGACTGAGACCCCCTTTCAATCTTACCCCCACGACCCCTTTGCCTTTTCATTGGTCAAAATTGTTTTTTTTTTTTTTTTCTCCCTCACTCACCAACCCCCATGTGTGTGGGGGGAAGTGGGGGTGGAATCTGTGGGGGCTTGATCACAACTGTAATTAAAATCACAATTTTTCAATGATTCTATAATTATTTTTTTTAAAGTACACTGGATTATAATTTTTCCAAAAACCAACAATAAATTTTAATGAATAAACTGAATAAATGACCTACAGAAACATTGTGCCACATAATAAATAAGAGTAATGTTATATATAATTCCATTTCTTATTTCATTTTCTTACACAAAATAATATGACTCACATTAATAAATGCACAATAAAATCCAATCTCTTGTGTTTAGAAGTGATATGTAATAAATTAAAAGTATAGAGACAAGAAACATTCCTACAAAATTTAAAATTGTGTATAAACTAACTACTATGGAAATCTAGGAGAGAAGGAAAAAAGTACACAATCATTTCATTAAAACCAATCATTCATAACAATTTACAAACAAATAGTAATAGATCAGTGCAACATTTGAATGCCTATGTGGCTTATTATCACCCAAACACCATTATTAATCCAGTTAATTATTGGAGTAATGCTATATATATATAGGTTTCTCATTAGATTTTTTTATCAATAGATACAACAATAATAAGACCCATATTAATAAATATATATGGGAGTTATACTTTTGTATCCAGTGACAGAAAAATCTAATAAATTTTTTTTCTATATGACAGTAAAAAAACCCAAATTATAGCAACAAACCATATTAAATGGGTGTCAACATTTCCATCCTAGTTCAAGTAACTTGTTCTCAACCCTCATGCCACGCTTTTGCTGCCCAGACCCAGAGGCACTAGTCCACTTTCTTCTAGTATGATCAAGTTTATGATTTTGATGAGGAAGAGGAAGGCTATCACCACGCTCATAGCTAATCACTTTAGCATGATTAGAGGGGCTGTCATTTTTCTTGTTAATTGCCAGAGGGCGACGTGCTTCTGATCGAAGACTCTTTGCCCAGTCGAAATTCTTGGCATTGGAACCTCTCATTACTCCTTGCATATTTTCTGATCTAATTGGAGCCAGAGGTTGGCCATGTTCACGAGCAACAATATCTTTCTTTATCTCTTTAATCTCAATCTTGGTTTCTCCTTCCATTCTAATGTTTATGTTCACCTCAGCATAAAGTGTTTTGTTATTCATTCTTTCTTGATTCCTTTCCTTTTGGTGTTGATAGAGCCGGTGCAAGCGTAGAGCAAGATGGTAGATCCCATCCTTAATCTCTGCCTCTAAATCTCTTTCCACTTCCATCTCAAGTTCGCAACGAATCTTCAACTCCTCCTCAGCAGCTGACATGACCACTGTGCAGGCCTTGCAGTTTCAAATAATGAGTTTCACTATGCATGTTTAATTTGTTAAATTACTACAAAGTACAAATTACTAGAATTATCATAGTAGTTGTTTGTCTGAGTTTGGCTTTTTTATTGGCCTTTTTTTTTTCTTTAAGTAAACTTTTTGTTTTTTTTTAACGTTTTTAAAAAGTCTTACACATTCTCAACTAGACTGACTAAAAATGTTTTAAAAAATTTAAAAATTTGGAAAAAGAAAGTCCACCAAAAAAAAGCCAAAAACAAATTGCTTTTTTTTTTTTTGGTGAACTTTTTTTTGATTTTTTTTTTTAAACTTTTTAGGTTCTTCTACACTAGATGGACAAAAAAAATAAAAAAATATTTGACACAAATTTGAAAAAAAAAAAAAAAACAGTGAAAGGAAATGTGATTTTTTTAGCTGGATGTAAAACGCACACTAGAAAAGTCCCAAAAGATAGAAGATCACAAAAAGAAACATGTATTACCGTATTGATCGAACAGGTGATGCCGCTAGAGCTTGAGATATGCCTGCAAAGCAAAACCCATAAAGGACATTGTGATCACTAAAGCTTTGATATGAGAAGTAAATATACAGAAAATTGAACTGGAATAGATAGAAACCAATAAACCTAACCCTAGCGAAGCTGTTCTAGGAGTGTTATGTCTTGATGTTCCATCTTTTCTCAGCCGAACATCAACTTTTAAATCCAAGTGTGTGATTGGAACCCTTTGCTTTGGGACCTGCCATATGTGTTAGCATGAAGAGGACTAAAGTGTGAGTGTTTATGGAAAGAATTGATCGTTAGAGTAGTTATTTTAGTTGGGTTATTCAAATTTAGGCGCCGAATGTCTCTATGTGAAATGAAAAGTTAAATGCCAATTATATGGAAATCAAATAGGGATAAAATAAAACTTCGGTGAATGAAGTAGTGCTTTACGTTGAAGGCAATATGGGTTTGGGTTGCTCTTAAAGCACAATCAAAATAAGGAACATTCTCACATGTGATGATGTGAATGTCCATGGACAATTACCCTTTCCTACAATTTATTTGTTTTATGTGGTCCCTAGATTGTTGAAAATTTTGAAGGGATAAAACATTTTATTTAAATATAAAACAGATGCAAATTCATAACAATTGTAAATGATAAAGCAATATTAAATTATATAAAAAAATAAAACTTATCGAAATTTAATTGTTAACGACATTCTATGAAGTACGGTATAGGTACGAGTACTGGTACGATACGGGTACATCGATATGGTAAAGTCTAAAAAAAGTGAGGTACGAGTATGGCTTAGTGCGCTTGTAAAAAAATATTTATTTTTAATTTAGAGTAACGTAAAATTAATTAAATGGTTTAATTTGTTAAGATCTAACCTATAATTAACATTTAATGCCAAAAGTAAAGGTATAAATCAAAATTAAATGTCAATATATTAAATAACTTACAAATCATAGTTTAATTTTAAAATCATGCTAAGCATAAAACTAAAAATAAAAAAGAAGTCTAGTAAAATGAGTTTTATCTCTGCTGTAGAAGAAAATATTGTTTCAACTGAGTTACAGTACGGCTTCGGTATATACTACGTATGTCTAGGTACGTCAAAAATTAAGAAGAAAAAATTTGGATACGGGTTTCGTGTACCCGATACGTATGCAGAAGTACCATACACTGGTAAGTACTTGGTATGGGTACGACATGTTTTTCGAAGTACCCATACTTCATAGACGACATTCTACACTTCAAAAGACAACTGTCACTTCCCCACAAGCGTGTACTCAAAATGTGGAGATGTCATAATTCATTTGATCGTCCCAAACTCAAATAAAAATAGTATAAAATTCTTATGTACTGTATCTATATCTAAACTGCTTTGGTTTTGAGTATGATAAAAGAAAAATGATTGGTCCACCGAATTTGAACTCACTTGAATTGCTCGATTTAAGTAAATCGGATGACTAGCTGAATGACCGGTGGCACCCTTGTCAACCATGGTTATCACCTTTATCAACTGCGACTGTTACCCTTGTCAACCTGTGTATCAATCGGCATCCTCTCGGCTGACTAGCCAAACGACCTCCCAGATGGCTAGTCAGACGACCGATATGCACAAATTTAGACAATTCAGGTGAGCCCAAATTCATGGATATAGCATTAAAATAGAATTTGTTAATCTCATTAATTAATTCCCAAACGGGTAGACATAGAAACTCTTTAACCTCAATAGTAAAATATAGGGTACTTGGTTCAAAAGTCCAAATTTCAATTTTGTTTGTTTAAAAGTCCAAGCTCTGAAACACTTTGTCCATAAGGACAAACTCAATCAAAATGACCAAAATACCCTTTCTTGTATATCATATATACTCCAACCCTAACCAATCACACTCATTTCTCTATCTCTTTATCTCTCTCTCTCTCTTCTCTTCGCAGCAACGCAGTCATCGTCGCCTCATCCTCCAAGCCACCACTACTGCCGCGATACTAGAGTTGTTAAACCTCCATACTTCAGCTTCAGTTCCTTTCGCCACAACATATTTGAACAAACGTGAACAGAAGTTACAGACGTTGCCGGCGTCGATTCACTCTCTCTCACACCTCACGTTGTTCTCATCCGTCGTCCATCGCCGCCAACACACCGTATAATCTCTTTCCTCAGATCTCTCTCTCTCTCTCTCTCTCTCTCTAATACACACTCGGATACACAGATTTCAAATCTGTTTGATGATACACATATCTTATATCTATATTGATGATACACACTCAGATCTCATGTATGTGTGTAAGTATACATGTATGTATATGTGTGTCTCTGTCTGTCTCCAGATTTTTTTTTTTTTTTTTTGTAATTGATCTGTTGTGTATGCTTATGTGTAATTGTAGTTATTTTGATTGTTGATGTTGATTTTGATGATGTTGTTGTTGATGATGTTGATTTTCTTGTTCTTGTGTTGTGTTGAACAAATGGGATACAGAGATATTTGAACAGATAGAAAAATAATAATTTTTTAACAGATATGTTTGGTTTGGCTTGATATTGCAACAAATAACTCTTTCATCTCTCTAGTAATTGCAACAAGTAAATACAAAATTTCAACAAATAGAAAAGATTTTGAAATCAGATAGAGTTGGTCTGAAAAGATAGGAACAAAATTTGAACTGAAAAGATAAAACAAATTGAACAAATTAGGGAAAAAATTGAATAGATAGGCAAAAAATTAGATACATAGAATTTCATTTGAACAAATATTTAAACAGATAAGAGAAATTTGAATTGAAAAGATTAAAAAATTAAACAGATAGGGTAAAACTTTAAACAGATAAGAAAAAATGAACAAATAGAAAAAAAATTTAAATATTTTTTAACAGATAAAAAAAAATTGAACAGATAGTTAACGAAAGTCAACAGATAAACTAAGAATAAAATTGGAAACAAAATGTCTTTCAAAACAATAAAAAAAAAAATTCTCACCAAACTATTTCACAAAAAGAGATCTATCGCTAATAAAAATATTCACTGAATCTCATACCGTAAACACCCTTCAAATTGAATTTATCACCAATTTTCTCTAAAATATAATAAAGCATTTAAAAGTAACAAAATATTATTTACAATTTAAAACTAAAATAATCATGAGATACAACAATGTTACGGCCGGCTCAGGACTCCCTGTTCTGTTTGTTAAGCCTCATTGGCGAATATGTTTTTTTAATAGTTTTTTAACTTTTTGACCAAAATAAGATATAAAAAAAATTAATAGGTTTAAAATAACTTTTTGATTTTTTACGAAAAATGTGCAAAAAATAGAGAGAAATTTTTTTTTTAACTTTTTGATATAGATTGTTGACTTTTTGATTTTTTTTAATGACTTTATGATTTTTTGACTAAAAAAATCACTTGTCAAACGAGACCTCAGTCAGGATAATAGCTATATATAGCCCTTAAATTACAATTTTTAGCCTAAGCAACCTGCAGAAGTTTTTTCTGGAAGATTTAAAAAAAAATAAAAAAATAGAGCAAAGTAAAATGTTAAGAAGAAAAAAAATAATAACATGGTGGAATTTATCCTAGAATTTACAAAAATGCATCTCTTCTCTTTTCCCTCTCTCCCAAGCTACCAGCCACTTGCCCCCCTCTAGCCATCACCAGCCCCTTCCCCACCACCGAACCTCTCCCCGCCACCCCAATCCCTCACCAACTCCTGCACCATTATGCCAATCCCAAACCTCCCCTGCCACCATTGTGACACTCCAATCCCTCCTGAAACCCCAGATATCCACTAAATCAAACCCTAGAGCCATCAAATCACTCCCAGGCAACTCAAAATTCACTGGTGCTTCAAATATCAAAAGCGCGATCTCTCTCTGAAATGATGCTACAATCTTTATGCACAAACTATAGATTAGCATAATGATGCAAATATGAAATGATGCTTCAATCTTTATGCACAAACTATACATTTCTTTTGTCATTCTTGAAAAGATTACTTTCTTCCCAAACATAATAGCAGGCAGATGTTTTTACAAAGCTCAATCCAGACATAAATCAAATCATTGACAACATGCAACATATCTATCCAACCAAAAGTGTCTCTCATATATAGTTCAAGTTCATCCCAAGATTTACTGATGGACTACCGTCATGCACACCCATACTGTTATCAATTTGAGCAGAAGCTACATAAAAAGTAGACACTGCCACACCACTAGCTGTATAAAAAAAGCTCCCCCCCCCCCCCACAAAAAAAAAAAAAAAAAAAGGATCCAAAACAAGGCTGTGAAGTTCTCAAAACTTTGGAGGTGGCTTTTGGGTTGGCAGTAATCCAAAGCGTTTCTTTAGAAGGACTCTTTGCTGGAATATTTGTCATCAGGAGAGAAGCGAGCTACAGTTGACCAAAAAAACAAAGGATTAATTATAGGAAAAAACTGTATAGGCTTGCATTATATTCTTTGATGGTGTGCTGCTCCAATATATCACCAAAGTCGCATCGAAATACACATACATACAGACACATATATGAGCAGAGTAAACAAGGGGAGAGGAGAGAGAAGAGGGAAGCGGGTGGTTATTGGGGGAAACAAGCACCATATCCATCATATAGGGCTTGATGCAAAGCCCTGATTTTGATGACTCTTGCCTTTTTACTAGAAAAATAACCTACTTGAACATAGTCAAGTTTACCACGGGCTTGCAACCCCAAAACAACCCAGTGCCACATTCTGACAGAGATATGCCAATTCCAAAGAAATGAAATAGAAAGCCGCCCAGCCAAAATTTCACAAAGATCTCCTTAATTAAAACTACAATTATGGCTTCCAAACAAAATAAAAGATTTAGCATACAAAAGAGATTTCCAAGAAAAAAATCACTAACTCTTTGATTGTGGACAGAAAAGGGAATACATATCAAATTCATCTCCATTAATCAGTGTTTTTTTTTTAATTTTTACTTTCAATGGAGAAAACACATTGGTTAGAAAACTTAAAGAAAGCCTGTGCTTTCGAGCTCGACTTTGGACTGTTTTACTTTCAATGGAGAAACCAAACTACAAAACTTTCCAAACCAGTTGAGCTGGATTGCAGCTGCTAGTCAGTTATTTCAATTCCCCAAACATCACCTAGGCATCTTGTTTAGTTCAGTCATCATGATGGTAAAACACAAAAACAAAACAATGCAAGATTTATTGTGAATACTTTATCCAAAATTCTATTCAAAGGAATGATTCAGAAACTCATCTTCCTCTTTGAAATGCTCACACAAATTCAATTTCAGAGCACACCAGAAGCAGAATACTAAACTCGCAAA